>JASANF010009460.1:0-15859 GCA_030248245.1 Trissonchulus sp. WLG1_4
GTTAAGTTATGTTTTCTAGGTTTTTGTGATTTGTATGTAAATTTTGCGCTCACAGAATTCAAGTTGCCGGTTAAGCCTGAACACGAAGCTTTGCCACAGTACTGTAAAGGTCTGCAAATCCCCGGGCAAACGTCTCACTCTTTCCAAATTTTAGCTGTGGAGATTTTTAGAGGGCTTTGACTCACAATTTAATAACTAAAAAATAACAGGATTTTTTTTGAAGCCCGCACTGCGTAAATACTGCGTATTTTTATTTTTGACTGCGTATTTTTAGAACTAACTGCGTATTTTTGGAAAACTGTAGCGTATAACCGGTCAAAACACAAAACTTGAATGCATTTGCACGGTGGGTGATGCAATTTTGAACCAATAACCATTACCCTCCGCTGGAGTTAAAGTCAAAAAAGAAGTTTTGATCACATCTATTAATTTGAAACTTTTTACCCCCCCGAAATATACATGCACACGCTGCACGCGCCATTTTTTGCGTGGTTTCAGGGTGGGGGCCAAGGACTTTTCAATTTTCCGTAAATGTGTTTCAAAATCATGGAATGTGATAAGAACACCGCATTTTGTGGGGGGATCCCTTTTCTCCATCCCCCTATACCGTACTGAAACAGTGTATTAAAGGAAGATGGTGATATAAATTTGACCCATGTATATATACACTTGTGGCCCCACCTAAAAGAGTACAAGGGAACACAAAAGCATATGCATAACAAGTTGCAGAATTGGAGAAAATTTTTGATTTTTAGGCCAAATCAATTTGGAGACGTATCGGAAAATTTTTCCGGCTAAGCTCACTGCCGCTTGGGCGATTAAGTCTGCGTAAAATCTGCGTATTCTTATTTTTCACCGCGTAAATTTAAGGTTCACTGCGTAAATATGATATCTTCTTTAATGAGCAAAACTCCGGCAAGAAAAATATATATATGTTAAAATTTCGGCTGCGTTTGTTTTTAAGCTGCAATTCAGCGAATTGACTAGTTATTAAAAAAGTGTGGGATATGCCTGTGGATTTTAAACATGTCAAAAACCTTACTAACTTTCAGCCCCAACAAATAATCGTATGATTCAGAGCTGTGGGCGGAAACTTTTTGTGAAAAATCCTGAAGAATTTCTTCTGCAAATAGCCATTCTTTTAGCGGCTTGTACAGTAAAACACCATCGAAAAATTAATTAATCCATGCACAAAGTGTACATTTAAGGGGCAAGTTACGTTTTCGAAGTTTTGGCAATAATTCAAAAGTCACTTTATCGAACATAATCAAACTTGGCACGGACACTGCGAACGTAAATAGCAATATTTCAGCTAACTTTGACATTGATTCAAACTTTTACGGCTAATTTATAGCTAAAAAACTGGATTTTTTGTGTATTTTTTAGAGCGCTTACAAAATTGTATGCAAATTTTTGTGGCTCTTACACTACTCATAAAAGCCAGTCAAAAAAGGTCTAACCCAATTTATTTAAGAATATTTTTAGCTAAAATATGACATATTTCTGTTAGTCGTTCTAGGCGATCTGTAACTTTGAAGTTTTTTTACCTCAATTTGACTTCTCATGCGATTATTAGACATACAAAATACCAATCACCACTGACACCATAATTTACATGTAAATAATCAGTCCCTTATGCATCTATTATACCTACAAAATTTGGTTAGTATATTGTCACAACAGCCACGAGCATTGGCAGCGTTAATAACCCCTTCAAAATTGCAAATTTTCTTCAGTCTCCTGAAACGTCATTTTTAAAACTTTTGTCCGCCATTTTTTCAACGGGTACCGTAAAACTGTCTTAATGTACACTAGCTGGCACCTGTGACCCAGAACGATAGGGCCTACTGTAACTGAATTAAACTTTTTTAAAAAATCCGTCATTTCTGAGACAATGAGTAATTTTAGTTGAAGTAACCAAATCCTGTTCCGTTCATAAGACTGTGAAGACAGCTGACTTGACAGTAGCCAAATAAATTTGCCCTATACCTTTTCGAATTGAGTGAAAAGGTTGATTATTTTTTAGTTACAGCCTACCAAAGTCATAAAAACTGCCGTTTTCTTGACTTTTTAGAAAAAATTGAGGCAAACTTTTGCTCACTGTAAAAATCTTGCTAAATTATTGCGATTAGTTAAGCATACCAGCAGTTTTGTAACACATCAACGTGCCTTTCGTATAAATTGCGTAACTGTATGCGGAATTTTTTTACCACAGTGAAGAAATAACGAATACGGGGAAAAATGCATAAAATTGAGCTGATGAGCTTCACCAAAATAGTTGGCGTGCACACTATGAGTGACAGTGACTCTTGAAAAATCGCAGTTTTGTAAAAAATAAGTTTTCTAATGATATGCAAAAGACCGCTTGTAAATTGATTTAGTAATTGCTACAAAATAGAACATTGAAAAAAGCTGCGAAAACGTAACTACCACCTTAAGCGAGATGTTCTACTTAATGCAAAAGACCGTTTGTGACAGGTTTTTTTTGGTCAAAAATGGCGTCATTTGCAGAAATGAAACTTAAAAATGACGTTCGGAAAATAAAAATGACGAAGCTTTGACGAAAGGTTTTGAGCAAACATTAACGCTGATTATTGACCAAATTCGGCCTAAAAATTGAAAAAATCTCCAATTTTTTCTGGGGGCTACCGCCCAGGCCCCTGCAACCGACTGGCTTATTAGTCTTTGTTATTAGCTATCATCAATGCCTCTGTATATACACGAGTACATTTACCTATCCAGTGTACTAATCTCATGTGGCCTTCAGCTTCTGAGTTTCTGACGTGATTTACTGTTAATTTCCCGACTCGAAAAAATTTCTGATACGATTTCATTTCACCAAATTTGGCGTAAAAAAAGAAAAAATCTTCAATTTTGTTTTTGTGGGCTGTCGCTCTTAGACCTCTCCATCCTTCTGGCTTACTGTTCTTAGTATTCTGAGCTCAAATTTTAGCTCTGATGTTTTTCGGTAATTAGTAGAATGTTTGGACAATATGCTCTGCTTTCTGTGAATTTTTGTGTTAATTTGCAAAAAAGTGCATTGTAAGCATTATTAATCGAAAATTTTTAATCGAAAAAATTAAAAATCGAAAAGTCATTCCCTTTCCAAAATTTTTTTTTTAAATTTTACCGAAATTCTTCGGCACACAAATGTACAAGGGGGTCGTGGTTGGGCAAGTCCTCCAACAGATTTGGGTTTTCGGGAACAATTCGGCAGAGAGCCCTCCTTAAAGTTGAAAAAAGGTACCCGAAAATTTGAAATTTTGCCCCAAATATTGCCTAAAAAATGGCAAATAGCTAAAAAATTGCTAAAATATCCAAATTTTGCAAAAATTTCCATTTTTAGGGAATAGCTGGAAATTTTGGGGTCGGCCCGTTGTGACTGTGAATAGTCCTCTAGATGTCGGGAGCAAATAACTTTAAAATTGTGAAAAATTCTGAAGAAGAACACTAAAATTTTCCAAAGAAAAAATCCAGGACAAGCTCCCACACTATACCCATGCACAAGCATTATATACATGTAACAAACAACAAATTAATACTTTGGGTACCTCCTCCTCGTTTGGACCCCCCTCTCAAGTCTCATCGGACTACTAAATTTTGACACCCTTTCAAAAAAAAATTGCCCTTTATACCTATGAAACCACTGATTTTTATAGTTTTTGGCCAAAAATTTAGGTAAAAACCCCTAAATTTCATAAAAATCCCGATTTTTTAAAATTTCTGGCCGAAAATTTTCTTTCAGCACGCCACCGTATGATAACGCTGACTAGCAATATTGCTGCAGCGCAAAGGTACTGTAAAACCATAATCTGATTTTCTTTGACCGAACGAAAAAATAAAGTATGACATATTTTTAAAAATGACGCCAGAATGAAGTTGAAATTGATTTTGAAAAAAAAAAACCTGTTTGTGATTAAATTTGTAGGATTGTTTCTTTCAAAAAAACACTAACTTTTTTTTTTTTTTTTTCCGTGTGTTTGTGTTTGGCGGGGGTTGCGGTTTGGTTTCGCTTTTTTGGTTTTTTTTCATTTCCACCTTTTAGCAAAAACATTTCTTTTTTTTTTTTTTTTTGAAATTTCACCTGTGGACATTTTTAGAGGGTTTTATTTTCAAGAAATTATCTTAAATTTTCGGTGCGTTTGCTTTTCAGCTATTTTCTCAGTAAATTGACTAGTTATTAAAAAAGTGGGGGACATGCCTGGGGATTTTAAACATGTCAAAAACCTTACCAACTTTCAGCCCCAACAGGTAATCGTATGATTCAGAGCTGTGGCGCAAACTTTTTGTAAAAAATTTTAATATTTTTGAAAGGACCTTTCTTTAGTCGCTTATACTGGAAAGACAATCACAGGTGAAATTTCAAGGCATGGCATACATTTAGGAAAGATATTGTTCTACCTAATGCAAAAGACCGCTTGTGATTTGAATTTGTAAACGCTGAGCTATGGCTTTTTAAAAAAACACCCAGTGTTTTTTTTTTGCGTCAAAAAGTGCGAAACGCCGCACTTTTTTTCTGAAATTTCGCACTTTTTTTTGGCCATGTGCGTCCCGTGACGCACTTTTTTTCGGCTGAGGCTGAAAGATGTCATAGCTGATTTGGCCAAAAAGTGCCGAAAATAGCATTTTCACCGCGAAAATTTTGAAAAATTTTCCAAAATTGTGTCAAAACAATCAAATGTAAAATTTTCTGATGTGTCTAACGTTTCAAGCTTGACCTAAACAGCTATATACAAGTATACAAGTGAATCGGCGAGGGGGGGGTGCACGACCCCTGGTGGAAGGGGGGGGGGTGGTCCAAAGTTTTGGCCATTTTTCGGCAACGTCCAAAGTTTTGGCCATTTTTCGGCGACAGCCGAAAATTTTTCAGAATTTTTCGATTTTCGACTCATTTTTGGGGTACTTTTTTCACCGCAGGCGAAAATTTTTTGCAATTTTTCAGCTTTTTACGCATTTTTGAGGCACTTTCTTGGCCATCAGGGGGGGGGTGGGGGGTTGAGGGGGGAGGGGGTGCCGGATGTCTGAGGGGGGGTTCCGACCCCCCTCAGGGGGGGTGGATACCCCCCCCCCCTACCCCCCCCCTATGTGCATCTATGTATACAACTGGTTTCAATAACAGTTTATAACCTATTACGATAAGATTATGATTAGAAAAAATCGTGTCGAAGCATGCCACACCCAGCAACAGCAAGTTTCTTAAAAGCATCAATTAATGCCAATAGGTATTTAGATGATTGCCGCGCCAGTATCACTGTTTGGAATAAAAGAATTCTATTATATATATCTGCTGATATTAGCTGCGTGTTTACAGTGTTAATAGTTCAGTTCCTGCCAACCTAATTTGGCGTAATGATGCCGTCTCCGGGGGAACTGAGTTAAGTCTCAAAACACCAGATACTTAGCTTCTGGGGGCTGCCGCCCCCAGACCCCTGCAACTTCTGGCTACGTGGTCTTCCCATTTTCAATTCACATTTTTATGTTAATATTGAGAATAGTGCATTATAACCCATTACAAAAAATCAACAAAAAGCCATTCCCCCCGAAATTTTTTTCGAGGTACGCTACTGCTTAAAGGTGGAAATGAAAATTTTTTTAAACACCAAAATCGTAATTGAGGACGGCCAGTGCCATAATATTAGTGATTTTTACCTAAAACATGCGCTTAGATAGCATTATAACCGCCCTGCGCACTTTTTTTCAAAATGACGCAAAAAAATTTGGGCATGTGCGTCAGACGACGCAAAATTTTTGACGAAAAAAAAACACTGAAAACACCTAAAAACGCAATTACCCCCTTAAGGGGGTAATTGCGTTTTTAGGTGTTTTTTTGGGAAGCCATAGCTTAGCGTTTACAAATTTAAATCACAAACCAGGGTTTTTTTTTCAAAATCGGATTTCATCATTCTGGCGTCATTTTTAAAATCCTGTCGTCATTTTTATTTTTCGTTCGTCAAAATCAGATTATGGTTTTACAGTACCTTTGCGCTGCAGCAATATTGCTAGTCAGCGTTATCATACGGTGGCGTACTGAAAGAAAATTTTCGGCCAAAATTTAAAAAATCGGGACTTTTATGAAATTTAAGAGGTTTTTACCTAAATTTTGGCCAAAAATTATTGAAATCGGTGTTTTTAGCTAAGGGGTATAAAGGGCAATTTTTTTTGAAAGGGTGTCAAAATTTAGTAGTCCGATGAGACTTGAGAGGGGGGTCCCACCAAGGAGGGAGAGGTACCCAAAGTATTAATTTGTGCTGTTACATGTATATAATGCTTGTGCATGGGGTCTCAGTGTGGGGAGGAAGCTTGTCCTGGATTTTTTCAAAATTTTAGTGTGTCTTCTTCAGAATTTTTCACAATTTTAGAGGTTCTTGTCCCGACATCTCGAGGACTATTCACATCACAACAACCCCAAAATTTCCAGCTTTCCCTAAAAATGGAAATTTTTGCAAAATTTGGATATTTTTAGCAATTTTTTAGCTATTTGCTCATTTTCAAGGCAATCTTGGGGCAAAATTTCAAATTTTCGGGTACCTTTTTCAACTTTAAGGAGGGCTTGCTTGTCCCGGAATCCCAAATCTGGGAGGACTTGCCCAACCAGACCCCCTTGTACATTTGTGTGCCGAAGATTTCGGTAAAATTTAAAGAAAAAAATTTTGGAAAGGGAATGACTTTTCGATTTTTAATTTTTCGATTAAAAATTTTCGATTAATAATGCTTACAATGCACTTTTTTGCAAATTAACACAAAAATTCACAGAAAGCAGAGCATATTGTCCAAACATTCTACTAATTACCGAAAACATCAGAGCTAAAATTTGAGCTCAGAATACTAAGAACAGTAAGCCAGAAGGATGGAGAGGTCTAAGAGCGACAGCCCACAAAAACAAAATTGAAGATTTTTTCTTTTTTTACGCCAAATTTGGTGAAATGAAATCGTATCAGAAATTTTTTCGAGTCGGGAAATTAACAGTAAATCACGTCAGAAACTCAGAAGCTGAAGGCCACATGAGATTAGTACACTAGATAGGTAAATGTACTCGTGTATATACAGAGGCATTGATGATAGCTAATAACAAAGACTAATAAGCCAGTCGGTTGCAGGGGCCTGGGCGGTAGCCCCCAGAAAAAATTGGAGATTTTTTCAATTTTTAGGCCGAATTTGGTCAATAATCAGCGTTAATGTTTGCTCAAAACCTTTCGTCAAAGCTTCGTCATTTTTATTTTCCGAACGTCATTTTTAAGTTTCATTTCTGCAAATGACGCCATTTTTGACCAAAAAAAACCTGTCACAAACGGTCTTTTGCATTAAGTAGAACAATATCTTGCTTAAGGTGGTAGTTACGTTTTCGCAGCTTTTTTCAATGTTCTATTTTGTAGCAATTACTAAATCAATTTACAAGCGGTCTTTTGCATATCATTAATAAACTTATTTTTTACAAAACTGCGATTTTTCAAGAGTCACTGTCACTCATAGTGTGCACGCCAACTATTTTGGTGAAGCTCATCAGCTCAATTTTATGCATTTTTCCCCGTATTTCGTTATTTCTTCACTGTGGTAAAAAAATTCCGCATACAGTTACGCAATTTATACGAAAGGCACGTTGATGTGTTACAAAACTGCTGGTATGCTTAACTAATCGCAATAATTTAGCAGATTTTTACAGTGAGCAAAAGTTTGCCTCAAATTTTTCTAAAAAGTCAAGAAACGGCAGTTTTTATGACTTTGGTAGGCTGTAACTAAAAAAATAATCAACCTTTTCACTCAATTCGAAAAAGGTATAGGGCAAATTTATTTGGCTACTGTCAAGTCAGCTGTCTTCACATTCTTATGAACGGAACAGGATATTGGTTACTTCAACTGAAATCACTCATTGTGCTCAGAAATGACGGATTTTTTAAAAAAGTTTAATTCAGTTACATAGGGCCTCATTGGGGTCACCGGTCAGCTAATATTACATTAAGCACAGTCTTACCGTACCCGTTGAAAAAATGGCGGACAAAAGTTTTAAAAATGACGTTTCAGGAGACTGAAGAAAATTTGCAATTTTTGAAGGGGTTTATTAACGCTGCCAATGCTCGTGGCTGCTGTGACATATACTAACCAAATTTTGTAGGTATAATAGATGCATAAGGGACTAATTACATGTAAATTATGGTGTCAAGTGGTGATTGGTATTTTGTGATACTGGCATGAGAAGTCAGAATTGAGGTAAAAAAACTTCAAAGTTACAGATCGCCTAGAACGACTAACAGAAATATGTCATATTTTAGCTAAAAATATTCTTAAAATAAATTGGGTTAGACCTTTTTTGACTGGCTTTTATGAGTAGTGTAAGAGCCACAAAAATTTGCATACAATTTTGTAAGCGCTCAAAAAATACACAAAAAATCCAGTTTTTTAGCTATAAATTAGCCGTAAAAGTTTGAATCAATGTCAAAGTTAGCTGAAATATTGCTATTTACGTTCGCAATGTCCGTGCCAAGTTTGATTATGTTCGATAAAGTGACTTTTGAATTATTGCAAAAACTTCGAAAACGTAACTACCACCTTAAATGTACGCTTTGCATTGATTAATTAATTTTTGATGGTGTTTTCTGTACAAGCCGCTAAAGAATGGTCCTTTCCAAAATTCTAGGATTTTTCACAAAAAGTTTGCGCCACAGCTCTGAATCATACGATTACTTGTTGGGGCTGAAAGTTAGTAAGGTTTTTAACATGTTTAAAATCCCCAGGCATATCCCACACTTTTTTAATAACTAGTCAATTCGCTGAGAAAATAGCTTGAAAACAAACGCACCGAAAATTTAACATATATATATTTTCTTGCAAGGTTTTTTTTTGCTCGTAAAGAATACTGCGTATTTACGCAGTGAACCTTAAATTTACGCAGTGAAAAATAAGAATACGCAGAATTTACGCAGCCTTCATGTGCCCACCAAGCGGCAGTAAATCAAGCTTAGCCGGAAAAATTTTCCGATACGTCTCCAATTGACCAAATTTGGCCTAAAAATCAAAAATTTCTCCAATTCTGCAACTGTTATGCATATGCTTTTGTGTTCCTTGCTATACTCTTTCGTGCAAGCGTCAGCAAGTGTATATACATGGGTGCATTATTGTGCACCATCTATTTGCTTAATACACTGTTAGCATACATGTATTAGGGGGGATGGAGGGATCCCCCCACAAAAAGATGGGTGTTCTATCACATTCCAGTGATTTTGAACACATTACGGAGAATTGAAAAGTCCTTGGCCCCCAGCCTGAAACCACGCAAAAATGGCGCATTGGGCATGTATGTATATTTCAGCGTCCTAAAAGTTTTCAAATTAATAGATGTGATCAAAACTCACTTTTTGACGTTAACTCCAGCTGAATGTAATGGTCATTGTGTTAGAATTGCATGACACACCGTCTAAATGCGTTGGCTATGTTTTTAACCAGTTATACACTAGTTTTCGAAAAATACGCAGTCATTTCTAAAAATACGCAGTCAAAAATAAAAATACGCAGTATTTACGCAGTGCGATTTTCAAAAAAAAACCTGTTTTCTTGTAGTTGTAAATTGTAATCAAAGCCCTCTAAAGATCTCCACAGGTAAAATTTCGAAAAAGTGAGACATGCCCGGGGATTTTGACCTTTACAGTACTGTGGCAAAAATTCGTGTTCAGGCTTCATTTGCAACTTGAATTCTGTGGGCGCAAAGTTTACATACAAATCACAAAAACCTCGAAAACGTAACTTAACTACCACCTTAAGCTAAAGGCGTACCCAGAAACAAGTTTCGGCGGGATTGACTGAATTTGACTCTTGTGTAATGGGTTAAAATGCACTTTTTAGTAGATATCTAATTTTTCACCACTTAAATTTGCATTGAAAACGCGAAGAGAATTAAACTACAGATTGCAGGGGTCTGGGGGCTCAGGAAAAAATAGATATTTTTGAAATTTTTAGGCCGAATTTAACTGGAGACGTATCTAACGTCTAACGTAATCTAACGAGACGTATTTAACTAGACGAAAATATCTTGACGAAATATTTTCCGACAAGAAAGTTATATATATATATAAAATAAAAATTGGAACATCATGTCAAACAGTGTATATATATTATATTACACAAGTAAATTTTTAGTATTTAGATTCCATCATTAAAACTATGTACAAAATCAAGTGTTTTATTTGTAATCAATTGTATATACAGACTCAACTCAAATGTCAAATCGTAAGATTTTTGTAATTCTTTTTCAAATCCATATTGTTAACTATACTACATTTTCCTCCTTTGTTTAAAAACGAGCTTTCTCTAGCGTGCGAGCATTTCGGACAGTTCCATCTTCTAGTAAGTATATACGTGGCTAGTCCTTTAACGGCAATTAATTTCAGTGGTTTAGAAAATGAAAGTTTTCCTTTTGGCGTTCAGACATTTTTATATCTCGCATAGTCCCCCACTTTGAAATTCATCTTTTGTGCAGATTTCCGTTAATCACTGTATTCTTTGTAATAGTCTTGATATTTCTCTATTTTGCGATTAGCAGTATTGTCGCCCGTACTTGAGGGTTTAGGCAGAATGTTTAGTTTTGTACGTACCTTCCGTCCAAGTAACATTTCCGTGGGTGAGAGTCCAATTGCTCGATGTTCAGTAGACCGATATGTAAGCAATCCTGAATACAAATCCTGAATTGCATTTTGCCAATCCTTTTTTCCAAAGATGCTATTTGTAGACTTTCTTTCAAGTGTCTGTTCAGCCTTTCGACCAACCCATTT
Source organism: Trissonchulus sp. WLG1_4 (assembly GCA_030248245.1). Lineage (NCBI taxonomy): Eukaryota > Metazoa > Nematoda > Enoplea > Enoplida > Ironidae > Trissonchulus > Trissonchulus sp. WLG1_4. The sequence goes on from JASANF010009460.1 coordinate 10,761, forward strand.
GCGCTTGGGTTGTAGATTGCTGTTTTCAGATGCTTAATGTTGCAACTCTTTAGAAAATTTTCGAATTCGGCACTCACGAACTGTGGACCGTTATCCAAAACCAGTTCGACTGGATAACTGAATCTAGAAACCACCGACTTTGGAAATTGAACAACAGCACTGGTATATAGTTACAGAGCCGTTCGTCGCTACTTCCGGCGAGTGTGTTCTATAATCGCATAAAACAATTAGAAACTTTTGATGTGCCGGAGCCGTCTGAAATTGACCACGCACATCTATGCCCCCTTGGTGGGACCCCCCTCTCTTGAGTCAACTCATTTTTGACCCCCACCCCTCCCAAGAAAGACGCAATTTTTACCTTTTTTGACCAAAAAACACTGATTTTGACTATTTTTGGCGAAAATTTTGGTACAAATTGCTTAAATTTCACAAAAAACTGTCGATTTTTTCAAATTTTGGCCAAAATTTGACTCCTGCCGGGACCCTCCCCCCTCTTTTTCCCCTGGCGGGACCCCCCCCTCCCTCCCCCGGGACCGAATTTGGGGGGGGGGTCTTCCCCCCCCATCCCCCCCCCAACTACATGTATGCAAGGGGGGGGGAGGGGTACCCAAAATTTTGTTGCTGTTACATGTATGTTATCAAGTCCTCAGCTCTGCTAGTCGCTTCTTGTAGTTCCGCGGTAGAAATGGCATTTTTAACTACTGTAGCAACTATCAAGTCATTGTTTGCAATAGGGTCGGAACTTCGGACATGTAGACGAGAGAGCGCATCAGCTATCTCGTTAGTGTAGCCTGGTTTATACTCAGCCGTGTAGTTGTACGGTGATAGTCGAGCATACCATATGGCTATACGCATAGGCTTTCTTCCTTTTCCTGAAGACTGTCCAAAAAAGACAGTAAGGGCTTGGTGGTCCGTACGTAAAACAAAAGGGCGTCCCCAGAGAAATACATCTTTCGAAAGCAAATACGCATGCTAATGCTTTGCGTTCCCCCACCGAATAATTTCGTTCCGTTTCGGGTATGTGACGCAAATGCCACTACCTTTTCTTCCTTTCCGTGCACTTGTAAAAAAACAGCTCCCAGACCGGTTGCTGAGGCATCGACGGACACGATAGTTCGAGCAGTGGTATCCAAAGTGGCCAAAATCGGAGCTTTGATTATCAAAGCCTTTAACGTAGTGAACGCTTTGTCTGCCTCTTCGTTCCAAACTAATTTTTCGTCACAAAGTAGTTTGCGCAAAGGTTCGCTCACTGCAGCAAAGTTAGGTGGAAATCGCAAGCAGTAGGATCAAATACCCAAAAACGTTTTAGTAGATTTGCATTGGTAGGGAGGGGTGGGTGCATTTGTAACTGCTTTGATTCGTTTCGGACTCAGCTGGACACCTTTTCAGTCAGCAAGTGACCTAAAAATTCAATTTCAGATTGACGTAGTAGAATTTTTGACAATTGGGATTGGGACCAAATGGGGGCCCCCCTCACCCAGCCCCCCCCCCACTAAAAATATGCCAGTATATATATATATATATATATATATATATATATATATATATATATATATATAATATATATAGAAGAAGAAGAAAGAAGAAAATTATTTATTCTTGCAAACAAAACAAACTTGCAGACAAACCATAAGAGAAACAACAAAACATAATTGAACAAAAATCAAAACAAAAATGAAACAACAAAAGCAAGAACAGGACAAGGGAAGGACCATAGCTGGTCACCTAACACCCCGCCCACGAAGAAAACCAGACAAATCAAACTGTGTCAATCGTGCACGAAAAATATCGATAGAATTAGCTTCTACTATGCTATTCGGTAATGCATTCCATATATTACGTACTCTATACTTAAAAAAAGACAATAGTAAGTTGGACACAACTGGAGGGTTTACGATGCGTAAACTATTACAACGATAAGACGGTGCCGGGGCATAAGCAAAAAAATCGTCGAAACTCAAATCAGACTTGCCCTTAACAATTTTAAAAGTCATGATCAAATCTCGCTCAATGCGTCTATATTCTAGACTTTTTAAACCTAAAATAGACAGCCTAGTTTTATAGGATTCATTCCAGAGTTCAGGCAAACGCTTGGTGAAACTTCTCTGAACGCGTTTAATGACATCAATATCACGTAGAAGATACGGGTTCCAAACTTCAGTACAATACTCTACTATAGGTCTAACAAAAACAGTGAACAACTTAGTCAGAAAGATGCGGGGAGTGAGGGTGGCTTCTGGGGGGGGGGGAGTGGAACCCCCCACGCCCATGTATGGAGAATTGGAGACATCGCTACAGCTAAAAAGTTGCTAAAATGGCGTTATAGAAAAACATTTCGGTATGTGGGCAGTTCATCTAAAGTGGGGTTGCAGTCAAAATGGGGAGGTGGAGGTCGATCATGTCAGGGTCAGGGATTCTCCGGAACACTATAGTGTATATATATATATATATATATATATATATATATATATATATATATATATATATATATATATATATATATATATACGTACGTACGCATATACGGGTGCACTGTGTAGTATGTATATCAATGACATTGTGTAACGTGCATATATATATATATATATATATATATATATATATATATTAGGGATCGACCGGATCCAAAATTTCTGCCGGATCCGGATCCGGATCCACTGGATCCGGCCGGATCCGGATCCGGATCCGGATCCAGCCTGAGGCACACAGACATTTTTCCAAAAATGAAAAAAATTTCAAAAAAAAATTTGTCTAACTTGACCACTGGCTGTCCCAGACTTCGATTTCGGGGGGTGGGCGGGGGTCTGAAGAAATTTTTTGACTTTATAATAGCGTTTTTCAGCTTTACGCTAATTTGTTATAGCCGCAGCCATATCGTGGGCAACGAATTGAGTCTGTTTGTAGTAAAAACCAGTGGTGCACCCAAGAAAAAATGGAGAATTTTTCAATTTTTAGGTTGAATTTAGTCAACTGGAGACGTATCAGAAATTTTTTTCCGACAGGGAACGTCGCATCAGACAGAAGACAGTGTATTACACAACTAAATGCAGCATACTATACTCGTGTAGACATGCAAATGCAGCATGATGTACTCATGTATAGGCTTTGATGAAAGATAATGACAAGGAATAGTAAGCCAGAGTTGCAGGAGTCTGGGGGCGGCAGCCCCCAGGAAAAAAATGTGGGAAATTTTTGATTTTTAGGCCAAATTTGGTCAATTGGGGGGGACGCATCAGAAAAATTTTCCGGCCGGACCATAAAAACCAAAGGGGGGACCCTTGGAACAAATAGTTGTCGTCAAGAAGTGCCAGTTTGATACTGGATCCGGATCCGGCAGGTTTGGATCCGGATCCGGCGCCGGATCCGGATCCACTGGATCCGGCCGGATCCGGATCCGGATCCGGATATCTATATCCCTAATATATATATATATATATATATATATATACTTTATATACGTATATATATATATATATATATATATATATATATATATATATATATATAATATATATTATTATATATATATTCTATATTTTTATAGATAGTCTTTATACTACGAATTCCGAATACTTAATATATACATAATTACATATATATATGTTTTAAAATAAAACTTCAAATTCTCATGTATATATACTCTTTGAATGTATATATACATGCCTATGCATCATGTACAGTAATATTGGAATATACGTATTATTTATATAAAACGATGCACGTCTGTTGATAGCCAGTTTTGTAGAAGAACTGGTAATCATATATGTAGTTTTTGTGCGGTTTTACTGGATTCTGTACTCAGTATAAATGCACTTAGTGCTGCTTTAGTATGCATGTGTGGTGTGTGTTTCTAGATTAATATGTGCTACCTGTTTTATACAATATATATTATATATGTGCGCATGTGCATAGGTGCATAGTTTGTAGGGGGATAAAGTTACGGTTTAGAACTCGAGTTAGCAAAATAATAAGTTGCCTATTTCAATTTTATATAACTGTTTATATATATCTAACTGAATAAAATAAAATTTTTATTCAGAGTTTTTTGTATATATATTTATTTTTTTAGAATGAATGCAAGCAATTTGTTTAAAGTCGCCTTTTTTTGTGCCATTGGACCAATATTATTTTATATTTTTCTGTGCAATGATGCTGTATGGATGTTGCACTACTATCTTATTTTGTGCCGTTTACAGTTTAATTTTTGCACAGTATATAACTTTTGCGCGTTGTCTTTTTTGTAGGTTTCGTAACCTTCTGCATGTGTAATAGTGTATAGTAATTATGGAGTAATTTGTTTTGCTTTTTTACTTTTTAACTTATTCATTATATAAACTAATTAGAAGTGAGTTGGAGTCATTTTGCAATGAGACATTGTCTTGCTTTTGCCTAATATTCTGTTTATTTTGGTATTCATATTCTTGTATTGTAACCATAAGTTTATTTTGTGATATTGTTCTTACACGTTGTCTATATTATATAAGATATATATATATATATATATATATATATACATATATATATATATATATATATATATATACATATATATATATATATATATATACATATATATACACTCGGGTATATATACATACTTAGCGATTATATACGACATTATTGTATCTTTTGATAAGTCAACAAACCCGATGTATCACGCACGTTATGTTTACCAACACTTACACTTTTATATAATTTATTTATATATATATATACATATTTATTTTGCTAAATTTTTCACCACTTATAAAACCTTATATAGTGCTTCATCAAGCTACGTTAAAAATATGTACATAGTTATGAACATACATATGTATGTATACGTGGCAAAGGTTTGGCAAACCTGAATATCAAACCTAGCATGAATTAACCTAACCTTTATCAGCGGTTGTTTGTATAATGCGATTAAATTGTGCTAAATGACACTTCATTATGCAGCATGCACTGACCTGAAAATGCAAGAAAGATGAATTAAATGGTAGAAACAACAATTGACATGTATATATATGCCGAGTATTAGGCCGGGTTCACACTGGCACTTGCACAAGCACAAGCACAGGCATAGATACAAGGATACGTAACTGAACGAAGTGCTAGAC
>JASANF010009462.1:0-14038 GCA_030248245.1 Trissonchulus sp. WLG1_4
ATGTCATGCGACTGCCAGAGCAAGAGCACTGCGCGTGAGTGAATTTTCGGCAAGCGATAACTCATAGCATGCTTGTCTTAAAATCATGATTCATAAATCAAAACGTAGCCTTTGCGCTCCTTTAGTTGAACATTATTTTTGCTTTTGATTATTTTGTGCGAACTTTTTAAGATTGTAATTTTTGTCGTTTTGAGGTCGGTCTCTGAGCACTAAAAGCAGTGGTATCAGGGTGCAGAACATTATTTTTTCAAAGTAAAAGAATGTTCAACTGCGCACAATGATAGGCTATCTAGCACAATTTTGGGGACGCTCAAATCAAGTAAAAAAAGCTTTTGGTAACTTAAGCAATATTACAAAGTTTTTCAGATAAATGTGAAAATGTAACAAATTGAGCACAGTTTTTGGTTTTCAAGCAAAAGTGGACGTAAAAATTAATCTTGCCGTTTCAAACTTTTTTCGTTTGCTAATTTGTGTCCAAGGATGTAAATCGATGAATTTTCAACAAATTTTTGCTCAATCTTCACACATTTGGCAGCGCCAGTAAAAGTCACAAAATCTGGCAAGTTTCCAAATTTTTTGATATTGATATCAAATGAAAGCCCACATCATTCTGAGTAAGTTTACTTCTTGACACAAGTCCGAATTCGTTAGTTGAAAAAAGTTATGGCCCAAAACCTATATATATACACACACCTTATCTTCCAATGTGGGTTCTTGATATCCGAATCTTTCCTTAATGGCTTTCAAAAATTTCGGTTCTTCTGGCTGCACATACGCAACGTTTTTCTTGCCAGGCATACTGTGAGAGTCAGAGCTGCAATATTTCCACCTAGGCTAGGAAAAAATTGTACCTACAACAGAAGCAAACAATTTCAGGACTAACCGACATTCATGCGCATATACTTGCTAATGCTAACAACCGTTTGTTTGTCCCGCTCAGTTAGTGTCCATTCACACAATATGCGATCAAGAAAGGAATTCCCGCATACTTTTAACACGGGGATGGAGTAGGGTCTTGCACCGACATTTTAAGGTGGTAGTGTCGCCAAAGCAGTTTTGCTCATAGGTTGCAAAAAGAAGGCTTTTTGCTTTGAAATTGTACGTTCACGGAGATACTAGTAAAATGCCATATGGTGTCAAATAAATACTACCAGACTAGTGTTTGGCCGATACCGATACCGATACCGATACCGATATTTTCTATGAAATGTGTATATATATACGTACATAGGTACCATGAACTGTGTTATGTATACAGACAGACATACAGTATTTCCGCTGACTCTACATACACATTGTGTTGTTGTATGTGAATGTTATGGTTGTATGGGATGTATGTAGGGATAATATAGCATAAACTTGTGGTTGGGTGGAAAGATCCCCACCAAAAAATTCGTCCCAAGCAGTTGGAGGGGTCAGTCCTAGTCGGAGAAAAACAGAGTCATAGATTCATGATCCCGGCCCGGCGTGAACAAGTTTTTGACCATGCGTCTTTATCTTATTGAGTCTATGTATTTGTAAAAATGGCAGCGCCGCTCAGTGGTTCTAATGTCAAGATTGAAGAATCGAATTAAGAGCGATTAGGGCCACATTACTCCTGCCAGCCCAGCAGTATATCCCCATGGAATCGGTAAATGGGTATATATATCACAGTTGTGGGCAAGTAACAGGGGTCCGTCGTCTTTGTTAGGCATGGTACCATGAGGGGTGCTCCCCCCTTTTCCGGATGTATATATATAGTCATTGTGGAAGTGATAGTTATTATTCTCCTAGAAGCCACAACGTTTAAGGGCACTGTAACGAACATGAGCACCGCACCTGAGGGCTGAAACGCCACAGGATATATACTTATTTATCAGTGGGTCACCTCACCTGTACCTTTTTTATTTCTGAAAAATGGCCATTTTTGATAAACTTGTAGCGATATTTGCTTAAATTGTATATAACCAAAAACTTTAAAAAAAGCAACTTCTTCGCATCAGCAAGGTAAAGATTGCATCAGTTTGGGAGACGGGGTGAAAATGGCATTAGTATCATCGAAGATGAAAGAGTCCACTCAGGGGGGGGAAGAAGGGGTATTAAAAACTGTACTGCTGTTACTCTTTTGAGTAAAAATAGTCCTGAAAATATTTACGCCACAGTCATAGCATAGTGCACGCTAGAGTTTGCAACGGGTCGAGATTTTATAACCCGACCCGACCCGACCCGAGCGAATGTCTAACCCGACCCGACCCGACCCGACCCGACCCGACCCGACTTCTACTGAAGCTGCTATAGAAACACTTGAGATTTCCTTTTCACTTTTTTGTTTCCCGTTTTTTATATATTTCATATGTTTTGATAAGCTACAGCACACATGGGAGGGTCTGGGGGGGCAAGTCCCCTCCAGATTTGAGATTCCGGGACAAGTCCCCCTCAATTTACCCATGGGGGCAAGCCCCCCTCCTTGTTGCCGAAAAAAGTGCCCGAAAACTCAACAATCGCCTCAGATAGCTGTAAATTGCTTAAAAAATAAGCAAAAGGCAAAAAATCGCTAAAAACTGTCCGAATTTCGCAAATAATTCTCCCTTTTTAAGCACAAATTTGAAATACTAGCATTTTTGTCAGTTCACGTCCCTAAAACGTCGAGACAAACCCCCCTTAAATTTCGAAAAATCCGGGACAAGCCCGCCCCCAAGACCAAGGGCCTATTCCTTTACCGGATTAAAGGGTTAATTATAATCGGACTAAACGGTTTCAAAATTATCCGTAAAAAAGCCATTCCAAAACCTCCTGATTAAACGGACTCAACTTTTAGTTCGCTGCGTTTTAATCGGACTAAACGGAGTTAACTATGCACGCTAATGTTGAGCGTGCATGTTAAAACCGTTTAGTCCAGTGGTAGTTTTGGAATGGGATCAGACTAAAATTAAGCCGCTGACTAATTTTAACTCCTTTAGTCCCCATTTAGTCCGTTTTGTCATTCAAAACCCAAAAAACCCAATCCAAAAGAAACCCAAACCAAAAAAAAAAAAAAAATCAAAAAAAAAAAAAAACACTAAAAAAAAAAAATAAAAAAAAAATAAATAAAAAACCACAAATACCCCCCCCCCCACACCCCAAAACCCACCCCACCCACCCACCCCCACCCAACTAGTGCACGCACAGGCCACAGACAAACTTATGGTCAATGTTCGTACTTCGTAAAATTGGTATATAGTGCGTAAGGTGCTGGATGCGTTCAGCGTGGTACGCATATTTGACGCTATACTATGTACTTATGTGCTTTCCTAATCCTAACGCGTGCTAGCAGTGCGGTATTGTCTACTACGAGAAACTACACAAATAGTTTCTGAATTGTGAAAACACAATAAAAAGCGGAAATGTTACCATACCATTTATATATATATATATTACTTGTCCGCTCTGGTGCTTGTTGAGTTATTTGCTTAAAAAGTAAGTGGTTGAAAGTAAAAAAACTAAGACAAACGCTTAAATTTCAAGCAGGTGAACAGAGATAGCCCAGGGCCCGGTTTCATAAAAGATCAGTTGCGATTCATTAGTAACACTTATGTAAGCTAGAAAATGAGTTATAACTTTGGGTTTACAAAACTTTTCTGTAGGAAACTTTCACAACATATTGCTAATATGTTAGATAATGTGTGGGTAAAAATTAGTAACGTTTGCTTGATGCAGTCAAAAGTTTAGCTAAGTCAAAGTCATTCATTAGTCTCAAATATTAGTAAATATTAGTGGCTTGAAAAAATTCACTAATATTGGCAACTAATGAATGACTTCAAGTTAGCTATATTTTTCACTGGATAACGTGACTTTTTTGAGATTTTAACCACACGTCATGCATTATATGGGCAACTTGTCAAAAAAATTTTCAGCAGAAATATTGTGTAAACGCAAATTTATACACCATTTTCTATGTTGCATCAGTGTTACTAATGAATAGCAATTCACTGTTTATGAAACCCGGCCCAGAAGGAAAAACTATCGGTATCGGTAATTAAAAAAAATACCGACACTATACCGATATGCCTATTATCGGCCGATACCGATAATCGGCCAAACACTATACCAGACACTAGACTACCAATATCTACCAATATTCTGAACCAAACCAATCACCATTTGTAAGCCAGTCTTCACACAATAGTGACATAAAAGTTCAAAAAAATCAAGCCAGATATCAGATTGGCCAGCTTCTGAAGTACATGTAACGTTTTGACGAACAATTTTTTGTCACAAATAAGAAAAATAAAAAATAAAGGTTCGTTTTTCTTTATATTTCAAAATAAGCTTCTAGATTTTTTACAATATATCATTATTGCTGTGAGTACTTCACAGTTTACGCACAGTTTCACAGTTCAAACAGGTATTACTCCGCAACAGCTCAAGCAATTTACACTAAATTTTGTGTGCATAAACTGGAGCATATGTGCTTTTAGTCTGTGTAAAGAATCTAAACAAAAAGTTTTATAATTGTGACGAAATTATCGAATGTGAATAGGTTTTCAAAACGTCATTTTTCCGACTTTGCGACTTCACTGCTAACTGTATGCTACATCAATTTTGCTGAAACTTAGCGAAGTTATTTGCCTTAAAACATATTTTTAGAATATATAGAGAACAATGACCTATCTTTCACGGAATAAGTTTTAGTCGCGCAAAATCGACCGCTTTCGCGACACTACCCCCTTAACTGCATTCTGTCCTAGTTTTACCACGCCTATACCGCTATTTTATAGTAGACGCTGCTAGTTATCTAAATTCCGTATAGGGTTTAATAAAATCAAGAGTATATGCAGCATGTTTCACTCTATATAGCTTGCCTGTGTTCTGGCGCAGGTAGATGCACTCACCAATCTGAGCGCATTTGTCTAATCAGAAGCAAGCTCCTCTTCTAATGGACCAGACGCCTGCGTAGGTGCTCTAATCAGCACACGGGCCGCCAATACTACATAACACAACTATTTACATTGCAGTGTAAAATCAACCCGATTTATGAAACCATTTGTAAAGCAGTAGCCAGCCAGTGATTCAGTGTGCTAGGTATGAAATATCAAAAATTATATATTCAGTAGTAATCAGTAGTAAAGAAAGTATAACGCTTAAATTATAAGCTCCATGCATGTACATTTTCCTAAGGTTGTTAAATATCTCCGACGCAGGAAATCACCATTGTACTATTGTAGTCAAACTATTGTAATCATCAAATGCAAAACAACAACGACTAGGTGAATTAAAAATTTACTTCATCATGAGCATCCGTCCGCGATATCCAAAACAATGAATGATCTAATGAATTGACACAACACGAAACATAGTGAGAGAACAACACAACATCAACAAGAGAATATAAGGGAATGCTAGAAGTTTTCAGTAAGCCCAGAATGTAAGATCCAAACTGGCAATAAAACCTACTAACTTCATAATCAGAACCAATTTGATCAATTATCAACTTATCACTAAAGAAAATTTACAATAAAACAGTAATTTTTTTATCATATCCTACTCTACAGCTACTATAAACTTCAGCAGACGTTTTTAGATTTTAACCAACCAACAAACCGACCCGCCAACGAAGTTACTTAATACTTGACAATCAACACTCGTTTCTTCCGGCTCGTCGAATTTTCGTCTATATAAAACCAACAAACGAGCGAACAGTAAGAAACAAGGCTGAGCTTGTACCAATACTCCAGTTAACAGCACGTAATTTCCAAAACAATGAAATCACAATTTTAACACACAGTTACAAAAAAAGAAAAGCCTTTTTTCAGAAAATGAAATATAAATTCAGCACTCAAAACCTGTCTGAAATTGATCCGATTTGAAATTTAAACGAGCGAATGTCAAACTTTCCAGATCATAAAATACAAGATATAACGACATGAACACAAAAAACTTGCTGAAAAATTATCCTGCGCCAGCAAAGAAAAAGATTCCGTATTTGGCTGATTACAAAAGGACAAATTTGAAACATGCTTACACCGATGAAAATGTAAGCAAATTTTTCAGCAAGCAAAAAAGATTTGAACTAACAATAAAACATTAGAAAATATTATACGTATTAGAAAATATTATACGTCTTAAAGAGAAGACAAGAGTTAAAAATTTAATGAATTTGAAATTTCTATCGTTAGTTCAAGTCTAAAGCCAAAGTTTGATTTAAGTAAGAGGATTTGCAATATTTTGTATTATTCAAACATCGAACGAGCGGTTTAAAAATTTTAAATTTGAAATCAAACAATGGCCACAAAATTCAAAGTCCCAATGCCGTGGGCCCATGAAATTTTCAAAATTTCCATAAAATTTACACAAACTTTCACAACACAAAAATTTTAGAATTTTCACAAAAAAATCAAAGCTGACCAACATCAATTTAAGCAAACTAGTTAAAATTGCCATAAACAATTTTAGTTGACAATATTATCAAAGAAAAACAAGATATTAATTGATTTGAAACAGAACAACAAGCAAAAAAATCATGAAAAGATTATGAAAATCAGAAGAATTAAAAAGGGGCGACATTGGTACGATGGCGGACTTCACCGAAGCAGCAGGAGAGGCAGGCAGGCTTGTCGTCGGGTGTGATTGAATTGAATACAAGCTGGTGATTTGGATTTTTGGAGAGACAAAACGAAATTAAATGAATTGATGGCAAACAACTGGCTGCGGCTTCTACAGAGCTTCTACTGATGACGAATGGCCTGCGGGACCGGCTAATACCGACCGCCGCCGCCTCCTGAAACAAAAAAGTGACACATGAAAACTCCATCAGCTCAACTGCAGTTCACTGTGGAACATATGTTCAGAATCAGATATTACAGGATCTTATGCATCAACGCAGATCAGACAGGGAAAGAAGACACTAGTAAACCTGCAAATCATCACCTTCTGACTATTAAAGCTATTGGCGTCGTCTGATGTTAGCGAGTCGCTATTGGCGGCGAGTATGTTAGTATCATCAATCAACATTCAACCCCTCAATCAACATTCAACCCCTTTTGACTAGAAGCATAACAAAGTAATTATACGAGCTGGTGTGTTTGTAGATACTTTTGTAATCACTGACCTCCGCCACGACCACCCGAGGGGCACTCGCGAGCAAAGTGACCAGACTCGCCACAGTTGTAGCAAGAACGATCGCCACCGCCTGAAAGAGGATAATCACTATTATCACTGATAACAAATCCACAGACGATAGGAGTATCCACACTGGCTTTCACACCACCATCCTTGGAGTAGTTGTTTTTGTAAACATTGAGAATTGTAAAAAATGACAATTATACACGGCAGAACAGTAATGTTTACTACTACCCCATCCTGTCGTCAGCGGGCCGACCCACAGTTTGCCAACATTGGTTACGATTTGATTTAATACTAAACAAACCGTAACCTTAATCTGATTAACTACTAAGTAATAACTAATCCGCTAAATCAATAATGCCAACGACTCACCGCCGCCGCCTCCATAGCCACCACCGCCCCCACGTCCCCCTCCACCACGACCTCCATAGCCGCCACCCCCGTAGCCCCCTCCGCCACCGCCATATCCCCCATCGCCGCCAGCGTTGAATGGCTTGTCCCCGCTGATATGGCCCTGGATGGCATCGGCGGCGTCCTCACAGCTGCGACTGTCGCCCGTCAACGTCACCTGCACCATCCCATTGTCTCCCGTTTCACGACCAACCTGCAAACAAAAGATTAACTCAGCAGATGATCCAACATAGCACGTTGGTGGTGGGAAAGGAGGGCTGGCGAGACGCCCTCCGCCACACCCCAGGTTTTCGGATATCAGTAAGTGACTATAACTATAAAACTATAATTTCGTAATAAGAAAAATCATCTTTTCTCCCAAAACTAAGTGTCTCGTGGCGTTTTAGTCGGCGCCTTTCACCCTATATAATAACATGTGGTGGACAGCCGTCTCTCCATAAAATGTTCGTGAAAACATGCCAGCCAAGTCCATCGAGGTCAATTCAGAACTACAACATTGGTAGCAGAAAACTGGGCTTAAGCAAATGATTTCACGAAAATCAGATGCCAGCTCTGACCGCTATCGCTCTTCTCCCAACGCGTTTACAGTCAACTGTTCGAAAACCACAGTAATTAAAGCGCAAGCAATCTACCACCGAACGAAGTGGACTAACCTGAATTCGGCACCCGTAGGTTTCCTGCAGACCTCGAATGGTGGATCCGCCACGACCAATCACCCTGCCCACGTCATTGGGATGGATATCCAGATTGACGCTCATGATGAAGTAAACCGAACGACGCGAACCGAACAAACTCCACAACTGAAACACAGTCATTCATGTCGCTACCACAGCTTTCAACAAAACCCCCTCCCCTAAACCCATGGCAGTTTGGATCTCGTACGCTAAACTTTTAGTACGTTGATTTCTATCTATCTCACTGGGAACATATAATGCAACAGGGGATCTCAGGGATCTAACCCCCCCAAGAATGATTTGGAAGCTGCGCACGACGATAAATTCGGTAGTGTACAAGGTAAAAAAGCAGGGTTGGCAGTCTCGGTCTCGGTCTCGGTCTCGGTCTCGTAAAAAACCCGAGACTAGGCTGGTCTCGGTCTCGGTCTCGGTCTCGGTAGGAAAACCGAGACCTGCCATAGGGTGGTCTCGGTATTTCAGATGAGACTTGAAGTTTTCGAAATTTTCCAAAATTTTCACAATTTTTTTAGAAGATTTTTTTACAATTTAAGTTTCCTAATAGAATGCCAAGCATGAAGTAGTCCAAACTGTCTGCTGCAGAAGAATGTCAGTTCACCGGCAAACTTTGGCTAATTTCAAGTTCAAACTTTGTATATCAAGCTAGATTTTTTAAAATAAAGTTTGAGCTAGAATGGTTGTCTGACTAAGCGATGTTGCATTTGTATGTACGTGGAACTCGCAAGCATACATGTGTTAAACAGTAAAAATACTGCCCATCATTTATATACCAAACAGTTCTAAGTTCGTAGCTGATTTTTAGTTAACAATTTGCGGGCTTGCAACTTTACTAAGCGCGAATTGGGTTGCAGTTTAATTGAATTTCTTGAGCCCCAACCTTTAAACGCATGTCAAAACATTACGTATCTAAAAAACCTAGGTCACTCAAATGCTCTTTGGGCTATGGAGTGGTTGGATGGAGCCTCAAACCTTCCCTCCACATAATTATGTCAGTGGTAGAAACTTTTCTGGTCCGTGATGATGCCCCCTTCAGTACTTTTGATAGTACATAGCACCACTGCACCAACACAAACGATTCTAGGCTGGCACCAGAGTCAGACTGCCAAGTGCCAAGGTGCCAATATATGTTTGCAATGCACTATAAAACGCCGTGTGGCATACGAAGAAGTGTGCGAAACTTTTAAAATCCTATGTATTGCCACAGTCATTACTCTCATGCATCCGGTCGTTACAATGTTAAGTTTCTCGCAACTTCGCAAGTCATACACTCATACAACCTAACCTAATGGTCACTTTTTTGTAACTTAATTACCAATTTTTCACGTTTCAAAGTATCTCAAATTTTTAAAATTGAAACTTGAAAAAAGGTCCCCCAAGGGCTGGTCTCGGTCTCGTAGGTCTCGTTTCGGTGGTCTCGGTTGCCTGGTCTCGGTCTCGGTCTCGGTCTCGGTCTCGGTTGCAAACCCGAGACTTGCCAACCCTGTAAAAAAGGTAACACAAGGCTTACGGAGAGATGGGCGGAAACGAACTACCCCATGTGATCCCCCTCGTTTTTTGGAGCTCAGTATATTATATAAACGACTAATAGCGAAAAAGTTTTCCGGGACTGCCGACAGTGATTGCTCACTTGATGCAGAACTAAAATAGTGATCCAAAACCAAAATAAGTTATGTAAACAACTGTCATCAACACAAAACACAAGAGCGACAACGCTCTGAAAATTATTGTGACACTCGAACACGACTGATAGTATTTACAAATTTACTTCATCATGAGCATCCATCCGCGATATCGATCAAAATGTAGAATATAAGCAATACAATGAGAACACAAAAACAATAACAGAATACTCAACACGGGCAGTATCACAATAACGAATAGTTTTTTAGACTTCAATCCGCCAATTTTGGATTGGCCAAAACAAATCTTCCATATTATGATACTGACAGATGGAATAGAATTCGGGAAAATGCCTGCTTTGTAGGGATCGACCGGATCCAAAATTTCTGCCGGATCCGGATCCGGATCCGGATCCACTGGATCCGGCCGGATCCGGATCCGGATCCGGATCCGGATCCAGCCTGAAACACACAGACATTTTTCCAAAAATGAAAAAAATTTCAAAAAATTTTTGTCCAACTTGACCATTGGCTGTCCCAGACTTTGATTTCGGGGGGTGGGCGGGGGGGTCTGAAGAAATTTTTTGACTTTTTATAATAGCGTTTTTCAGCTTTACGCAAATTTGTTATAGCCGCAGCCATATCGAGGGCAATGAATAGAGTCTGTTTGTAGTAAAAACCAGTGGTGCACCCAGGAAAAAATGGAGAATTTTTAAATTTTTAGGTTGAATTTGGTCAACTGGAGACGTATCAGAAATTTTTTTCCGACAGGGAACGTCACATCAGACAGAAGACAGTGTATTACACAACTAAATGCAGCATACTATATTCGTGTAGACACGCAAATGCAGCATAATGTACTCATGTATAGGCTTTGATGAAAGATAATGACAAGGAATAGTAAGCCAAAGAGTTGCAGGAGTCTGGGGGCGGCAGCCCCCAGGAAAAAAATGTGGGAAATTTTTGATTTTTAGGCCAAATTTGGTCAATTGGGGGGGACGCATCAGAAAAATTTTCCGGCCGGACCATAAAAACCAAAGGGGGGACCCTTGGAACAAATAGTTGTCGTCAAGAAGTGCCAATTTGATACTGGATCCGGATCCGGCAGGTTTGGATCCGGATCCGGCGCCGGATCCGGATCCACTGGATCCGGCCGGATCCGGATCCGGATCCGGATATCCGGTCGATCCCTACTGCTTTGGCATTAAATATTCTTAAACCAACGGCCACTCGCAAACAGTAACAATGAAACGCCAACGACCAAAAAAATGAACGCCCTCAAAACCTTCAGAATCTTAAGCCAAATAATCAGATATCCTAGCAATAAACTCTGCAGACAATAATATGATAACGATACTATATACCCGACGGGACAACAAAAACCCAACTGGATAAAAAAACACTGTTCCCCATGCAATCAACCCAACGACAACCGTAGCAGCTTACAAGGTTAGCCCGTATGTTTTGCACATTCTGCTGGATTTTGAGCTTTCAATTGAAACGACAGGATGTGATTCTACGAGACAATTGAAAGCACAAAATTACTATTGCCAAATATTGTGAAGTACACACATCTTCAGCTTTGACATAAACGTGCCACTGAGTTAACTTAAGCACTGTACAACTGCATAAAAGTTTTGCAAACATCAAAGCCGAATGAATATATAGTAGTAAAATTATGATAAATCAAGCACCTGTTTTCACTTACGAATAGAATAACTTCACTTCAATAGAATAACGTGCAACAACAACAAAGTACACACAAAACAAAGTACAATTAAAATTTGAATAACTTAACTTTTACGAAAATTTTCGTGTCTGGATCTGGAAAGTTTGATTTTATAACTTAATTTATAACCAGCTGTACTTTGATTACAACTGTACGAAAACAATATCTCATGAATACCATTCAAAGGCCAAAGTATTGTCAAAATAACGTTATTCGGCAAGTTCAACGTTTGAACACAAAAACGGAGATGTGGGCAGAGTTTAAAAAGATAAAACCATTAAAAAAGAGACAAAAACGCACAATAATAATTTAACCCAAATTTACAATAAAAAGTGTTAGTGCTAAAAATGAATGCATTAAAGATTAAAAAAACGAATGGCTGGTTCGCGGACTTCACCGAAGCAAACAGGCAGGCTTGTCGTCGGGTTTGCAAGGAGACCAACAGGAGCGAGGGACCAACAGGATTCACTACAAGACAGGATGGCAAACTGCTGCGCTTCCACTGATGACAAAGTCTGCAACAGACAACAGCTTTTATACTACTCCATTCACTGTCCTGTTCATGGTTTTAGCAGATACCGAAAAATACAATACCGATTTGTTACCGAAAACCGAAGCCTCAGTTGCTCACATTTCCATAGGGCTAATTCATTATATTATATATATATATATATATATATATATATATATATATATATATATATATATATATATATATATATATATATATATATATATATATATATATTAGGGTTAGACCGAGCCGGGAATTTCGGTGCCGAGCCGAGCCGAGCCGAGCCGCCCGGCTCGGCATGCCGGGCCGAGCCGAGCCGAGCCGGCCGACTATGGTTAATTTTGGGTTTTAGCAAAATTTAATCGTGCGCTCCGGGAATGAATGTTTTGGGGCACAACTTTTTTAAGTGACAAATTTTGACTTATGTCAAGAAGCAAGGAAGGATTAGAGCTTTTATTTGATACTCATGCAGTTGGAGGTTATGGGGGAAGCTCCTTCCTAAATTCAGAAACAGCCGAGGGCATACATGTATGAGGGGGCGAAATTTTTAGAAAATTTTGCAAAATTTAGTGTATATATTTTTGGTCGATCTGGGGGGGGGGGTAGGGTCCCCAAAATTTGGCCGGAGAGGCACCCTGAAAATTTTGACCCCGTTACATGTATATATGGCCGAGGGATTCGGGCCGCCAGTGGTGAAACGCGAAGAGAATTAAGCCACAGATAACGGGGGTCTGGAGGCGGTAGCCCCCAGGAAAAAATGGAGATTTTTGAAATTTTTAGTCAGAATTTATATAGTCAACTGGAGACGTATCAGAAATATTTTCCGACAAGAAAAGTAAAACAAAAGATGGGAACATCATATCAGACAGTATATTACACAAGTAAGTTCAGCAGAATGTACTCTTGCAGACATGCATTGGCTTTGATTAAAGATAATATCAACGAATATATAGTAAGCCACAAAATTGCAGGGGTCTGGGGGCGGCAGCTCCCAGAAGAAAATGAGAATTTTTTGAATTTTAGGCCAAATTTGGTCAATTGGAGACCTATCAGAATTTTTTTTCGGCCGGGCGATAAAACCCAAAGGGGGGGACCGTCGTGGGTACCCTTGATTACGGGAGCGGGGTACCCTAAATGTTTGCTACTTTTGGTGGCAAACTGCAAATTGTGCGAAAAATTCAATAAAAATTCATCAATTTTCATATCGATAGCTACACAATGACGTCGACAAAAGCATGAAACTTGAAAGTACAGGAAAACCAGTAAATCTGAATTTTCTGTAGAATTAGCCAGTAACATTTTTTCAGATAACATTCAAAGTCTCTGAATTCTGGGAAAAAAAAGGGGGGAAAAAGGAAAAAAAAACCCCTAAGAATTATCTGAACTTTGCCTGAATTATTCTGAAAATTATCTCAAAAGCCACTGAACGTCTGTAAAATGCTGGAAATTGTAAAAAACATCTGAAAAATTTGTAACTGAAAAAATTTCACAGAAAATTCAGGTTCCTGTGTAGGGCCCGTTTTTTTGACGTCCATTTTCGCCACGACGCCGGCTTTGTCCAACAATATTACTATATGTATATTTATACGTTAAATTTTTTCACTTTTACTATATGCATCTGAAGAACCATGGAATATTGCTTATCTTCCCACCGTTTTCTCAGCTATTTTGCGCAGTGGGCGCCAGAGTTAAAAATTGAAAAATTTATATACTAAGCTTTTGGATATATATTGCAATGCGGACAGCAAATTTATTAAAAAATGTCGTTTTTGCAATGATATAAATGTAACACAAAACAGTATATTCGGCAAACAAATTGCGCCTAATACACACATATTCTTACATTCAGTAATTTCAATAAAAAATGGGTAGGGCGGCCGCCCGCCCCCGGGATATAACCGGTAGGAGAGACTGGTTTATTAACGGAAAAACACAAAAACAGTATAATATACAGCTCTAGCTGTTTGGATTCTGGGAAGAGTTTTTAAACTTT
>JASANF010009463.1:0-26461 GCA_030248245.1 Trissonchulus sp. WLG1_4
ATGGAGCAATACGTAACTGAACGAAGTACGTAACATAAAGCAAACGTATTGCTCTCTAAACTCACACACACACACACACACGCACGCACATATGTGGCCGTTTTAAAGTTTCTGTCTAGCTAATTTATTTTCGTTTCGACAAAAACGGCACTTGAGATATATGTCTGTGTAGGGTAATAATTTCTAGCAATCGTTTCTTAATGGATAACGTGCTAGTGTGTTTTTCACAATGCACAAATTTCAGCTGATATTTGCAGTTATACGAAAACCTGACTTTCGCTAATTAAGGGCGGAATCGAAATCCTGCCCTGAATTCGGTTCCGAACTTTTTTGTCCTTACGGCCCAGATGAAACAGGTTCATTTTAGTCCGACTAAGCGACTGCATTTATGTCGTGCTAAGTTTCACTCGGACTAAATGGCCTTAGGCCAGTCAACTACGCACGTTAGGTTCGAGTCGACTCATACTTACAGCCGTATGTCCGTTCAGCCTGCAGAATGACGTCACTAGCAGCCTAGTGTAGTGGATCAACCAGCGCCTGTGACGTCATCATTTCGTCATTTTGTCGGCAGAACGAACATACGGCTGTAAGTATGAATCGACCCTAAGGCTTAATTCATACATACTTACAGCCGTACATATGTCCGTTCATCCGGTCAGAATTACGAAAAAATCACTATCACGCCAAGATCCACTCGTGGCGTGATTATTTAGCATTTCTGTCGGCTGAAGGACAAACAGCTATATATATATAGCTATATATATATATATATATATATATATATATATATATATATATTTATATATATATATATATATATATATATATATATATATATATATATATATATATATATATATATATATATATATATATATACATATATAAACATATATATATTTTTTATATATATATATATTATATATATTTTATATATATATATATATATATATATATATATATATATATATATATATATATATATATATATATATATATATATATATATATATATATATATATATATATATATATATATATATATATATATATATATAAACATATATATATATAAACATATATATATATATATATATATATATAAACAGCTATATATATAACGACCCTTTTACATACGTGCTGATTGTTTTTTATCTGGTTATAGTTTAGGATTCATACAGAAGGGCTTACGGTCTACCAAAAAACAAAGATGAGCATTGAACACCGCACCCCAGGGCTGGATCAGCCGGACGTAACGTCCAAGGGTTACATTCACTTCTGGTTATACCTTGGCCTAGGCTCCCTGGTTGGGTTCAGGTTTGTGCCCCATTGCGCAATGTGTGATAAAGCAGTTGTAGGGGTTTCCTTGTTTTAATGGCTCTACCAAATTACGCAAAGGACCATTATATGTTTTTCTACCACAATGTTTTTATCAGCCTCCCACTCTTGTGTTGAAAAAAAATGGTGTACTTATATATATGTTCGTGCGTAAGTGTAGGTTATAGCACGATGTAGAGTGCACTCAGTAATTTATACGCACTGTTACGTGAAGCTCCAAGCTCCGTGAGTACACGCTACAAAGTATTATAATGTACTTATGTTATAACTGTTTTGAAATAACAGTGCAATAACTAAGATGCACGCCTACAGCAGTGATATAACTACATAACTTATACGGCACGCTGTGAATCTAGCAGCGTGCACTTAGTTATTGTCGTTAGTTATTGCACTGTTATTTCAAGACAGGTATGATATAACTTCTTATATAGTTCTTTTCTTATCATACGTAGAACTTGCAGACCAGTTACAACTTATGGTATCTATTTACATTTAAAACTGTATAATATGGGAGGGTTGTACAGACATTTATATGACTAAACACGCTAAGGGTCGATTCATACTTTATGTACATAGTACTCACAGCCGTAAAAATCGCGTCACGAGCCATACTCGTAGGTACAAAATAGATTGAGGCCGAGTGTGTTGCTCTTGGAGATTCAACTAGAGTGATGTACCACATTATACTGGGCAGTTGAACCACTAATAATCAACATACGTAAGTAACTAATACTGTTATATACCAGTTTGTAGAGTACACTCAGTGACTATTCGTGCTTGTGCTTGTAGTTTGACACAACAGTTTCTCTTACCAAATAAACTCTACATAGTGCTCTAAGCGACACGTCTTTTGTAAAGCCTGGTGTAACCTAGGCTAAGCCGGCAGCCTGATAGCCTGAAAGCGTCGGGCGCGCCCTTGAGTGATGTGCTATAGTGGCCAAGTTTGATTCGGAGCAAAATGGCTGGCCTAAATTAAACAAGACTTTGCCAGATTGGATGTCTGAGACGGAGCCTGTGGTGTCATAAGCCAGGCCGCCCCGCACTGGGTCCTGGGATTGGGTTAGTCAGTTTTTGCCTGGCCCATGTCACAGCGTCGTTAAGTTCTCATTTGTGCAAAACTGTGTCTCATAATGTCCAAAGTCTCATGGACTTTTGCCTAGGCACTCCAGTTTTTCGGGTGTAGGCGGGTTTAAGTGGATACAAACCATACATGTATGAGGGGGACCCCCCCCCCCCAAAAAAAATCAAGGGCCCGGGGGGGGAGGGTCCCGAAAACTCGGGCAAAATTTAGTAAAAATGCCACTTTTTAAAGAAAATTTTACAAAATTTCGCAAAATTTAGGGTATCTTTGTCGTTGAGGGGGAGAGGCCCCCCCAAAATTTTGACCGCGTTACATGTATGGATCCAACAGTGATGTAGGTTTTGGATCAAGATATATACTATATTACTATGTACATATGTAACTGGTCTTTTTAGTAGGGTGATGTAGACCAAAGACCGGTTTCCCGGGGCTATTCTAAAGGGCTGTTCACAAATTCGGATAAACTGGATTAGATTAATTGAATTAACTGGAATAACTCAACACAGAAGCATGAGACCTCTTTCAAATTAGACACAGTTGCTCCTCTGTGTTTATCGGATGAATGTGTTTATTTCAAAATTTTTCAAGAAAGAAATATAAGCTATCTCGAAGTACCTATATGTATATAATAGTATGTGGATAGATAACAGCGATTCAAGATAGTTTTACATTGCTGGTATAATTCACACGCGTACGCACTACGCATTGAACGAAACCTGCTCGGGTAATGCTTCAATGGAGTTTTAACCAGCTGTGTGAACGGTCCTTATGTTTCTTCCATAATTTTGTAATATTTTTGATTTTTTGTATAGGAAATCACCCTTTAACCGGCTTCTACCTACTGAATATTTTTGGTTTGTATTTTAAGTTATTTATGCCAACTAAATATTTAGCAATCGATTTAACACCTTATCAAATTTGAATTTAGCGGATTAAATTTAAATTAATTTGGTTGATAACGCAAACACATTGACCAGTTTTACAGTGCTAATTTGGTAATGTGCTGTCTTATTAATCGAATAATCCAAGGTCCAATTCCTAAAATGGATTAAGGTGGTAGTTGCGTTTTCGAGGTTTTTGTGATTTCTATGTAAACTTTGCGCCACCAGTACTCAAGTTATAAGTGACGCCTGAGCATAAATTTTTGGGACAGCACTGTAAAGGTCAAAATCCCCAGGCATGTCTCTCACTTTTTCGAAATTTCACCTGTGGACATTTTTAGAGGGTTTTAATTACAAGAAAATATCTTAAATTTTCGGTGCGTTTGCTTTTCAGCTATTTTCTCAGTAAATTGACTAGTTATTAAAAAAGTGGGGGACATGCCTGGGGATTTTAAACATGTCAAAAACCTTACCAACTTTTAGCCCCAACAGGTAATCGTATGATTCAGAGCTGTGGCGCAAACTTTTTGTAAAAAATTGTAACATTTTGGAAAGGACCTTTCTTTAGTCGCTTATACTGGAAACAAAATCACAGGTTAAATTTCAATACATGGCATACATTTAGGAATGATATTGTTCTACCTAATGCAAAAGACCGCTTGTGATTTGATTTTGTAAACGCTGAGCTATGGCCTTTCAAAAAAACACCTAAAAACGCAATTACCCCCTTAAACGGATTAGATTAAAATTTGTTTTGTTAATAACTCATGACGTCGTTTATGAATTCATACGAAATTTACGATAGCAATTATTTGTAGCCCCACCCGCGTGTGCACAAAATTTTTTAAGCCTACCTCAACATCGAGATAAGTTATTGGGCAAACAAATTTTCATCTAATCCGTTTAATCCATTGTAGGAATTGGCCTTTAGAAAGATACACAAATTCTATGTCGAGTTATGGTAGTTAATTCAGTTAATCTGATCCCGTTAATCCGAATTTGTGAATAGCCCCTAAGAAATCTTGCCGGCCAAATGTGATAAAATGTAGCATAGACAAAGTCAGGGTCGAATCAAGTTTTTTTGCTGCAAAATATGAGTCATAACGATTGGCCCGTTGCACAAAAATTTATCAGTTATCAGTTATCAGTAATCAGTTATCAGCTATCAGTTATCAGTTATCAGTATAGCGTTGCACGACATTTATCAGTTATCAGTTATCAGTATTAGCGTTGCACAAGAACAGTAACGTTCTGTGCAACGAACACTGATAATTCACTGATAAATGCAGGAAATTTTACTGATAACTGATAACTGATAATTATCAGTAAATTTTGTGCAACACTGATAACTGATAATTGATAACTGATAACTGATACTGATAATTATCAGTTATCAGTAAACGCCGTGCAACGCAGTTTACTGATAATTTACTCATAACTGATAATTTATCAGTTATCAGTGTTTTGTGCAACGGGGCCCAGGGTCAGTGTTTTGGGGTTGTAGTCCTAAGCATTGAGATTTGTCCATTTTGTTCCTAATTTGCACTACGAATCGCAGTTTAATTGTTGCAATAAACCATGTCAAGCTCAAATGGCAGACTAAAAACGAGTAAAAATTAATGTACGGTTGGTCGTCGTGAAAACTGTAAACCCATAAGTTAGGTATCTACCACAAGAAAAACACGTATTAGTTTGCCTACGCTTCATTAGCGTGTGTTTATCCGTTGAGGCATGAAATTACAATTTGTAAAGCAGTTTTTTTAACAAGTTTTGGCGCATTTTTAAACATACACTGTTTTAAACCAGCAAAAAATTGCGGGTAAGATGCGCTTGGAAAGCAAAGGAATCACTTGAATCAAATAAAACCGACTTTTTGAGAGTCATTCCTGCTGATAACAAGTGCAGGGGGGGAGGGTGGTGGATTATATATAATTATGTGACCGTGTGTTACGAGAACGAAAGCGGTGCAAAAAGTAAACAAAATACAATTAGGCGAACATTTGTGAATTGCTCCGGTTTTTGCAGGCTGGTGGGCCTTGTGTGGTTTGAGCGTGGCTGCAGCTTCAGCGCACTTGCATCGCGGCCACACCCACACGCCTGTGTTGCCGCAGCGTGCAGTGTGTGTGCGTGTGTGCGTGTGAGGCAGTAGGTCTATAGGTTGCCCTCCAATCAATCACTCAATGTCAGCGGCTCCAAGACACAACCCTGGCCAATTTGATGCGCGTCTTTATGCGACGGCGGCCAAGCTACGAGCAATTCATGCCATTCAATTTAAGATTACCTGCGCCCACTGCACCAATGTGTTGCCATTGTCGGGGCACACTTTGGGCCAATTCCTTTACCGGATTAAACGGACTGGACTTATTTTAATCCGAGGTTTTGGAATGGCAAATCAGGTTAAACGGATAAAACGAGTTAAAATAAGTCAGCGGCTTAATTTTAATCTGACCCCATTCCAAGACTACCACTGGACTAAACGGATTTTACATGAACGCTTAACATTAGCGTGCATAGTTAAGTCCGTTTAGTCCGATTAAACAGCAGCGCGCTAAAAGTTAAGTCCGTTTAATCCGGGGGTTTTGGAGTGGCAGTTTTCGGCATAATTTTTAAACCGTTTAGTCCGATTATATTTAACCCTTTAATCCGGTAAAGGAATAGGCCCTTTGACATGGCGGTCGTGCGTGTATTCAACTGATCGCTAATGATTGTTCGTCACTTTTCGCGAAGGATAAAGCTCGTCGTACTGGCTACAAGGCAAAATTGCAGCCTTGTTTTGCGCATATATTTTTCATTTTTCGGGGTTTCAGATGTCTCATTCTGTGCTTGATTTCTCACCTCTAGCGTGTTCTGTGAATTTGATTTTTATTTGTTTTTGAGTTCTTACAGCACAACCAAATTCTTATTCTCAAAATTATCCAAGGGTAAAGCCCGGTTCATACTCGTCCTTGTCCTTGTCCTTATCCTTTTGTCCTTAAGCTATTCCAAGAAAACTGCCTGGCCAAATAAGCCAACTTTTCGCATGAATAAAGTTGTAGTCACTTGTAGATCGTATGCAAAAAATTAGCCAGAACGCTTGTGTTCATTATTCACAGTAGCTGACCAAAATTTGAACCGGGCTTAAGTCAGACAGTTTTACCCACTGGTAAAGGTTAAGGTAAAATGGTATTCTTAAACAGTGACCAAGGCCAAGTTAAACGGTCAGGTTAATTGTATCTTCAAACTTTCACCCACAGAATTAACTATACCCTTAACTTTACTAGTGTGTGAGAAAGCCTAAATTAACCAAGTATAATTCTGACAATACGGCTATTGGCTTGAGTTTTATCAACAGTATAAACAATCACTATTTTACATATTGAAAACTGTCACTGTCGATTTTCGATTATGATAATATAAGGACCTAATTTGTTAGTAGTTCCGAACATGTGATTATTTTTTAATTCTGTGTAAATTTTAGACATTTTTTCACGCTATGTAGCTTTATCTCAATTTCATTACTTCATGAATCTGTTTGGTTAATGTTTTTTGAGCTCGCAAGCCTTTTCTGAAACTTGCTGTAGGCTGCTTAAGTTGTTTACGCGGCGGCCTCAGCCGCCGCGTATATACTATAGTGCAAATCTGTGCGTCAAGAGCACACAAATCTCACCATTCCAGTGTTAAACTAGCTGGTAGGTCAGCAGGTAACACAGTTGGTGTGGGTGTGTGTGGTATATCCTGTGTGTACGTTATTACGTACTTAGTCTCAGCAGCCTTAGCTACGTTCTACTGCATGCTGTCATTTGCTTTATGACAAGTAGGATAAATTTTGCATATAGGAGACAGTAAAAAGACAAAACCTGTTGCAACACTTCTTCGTAAATTGTTTATCAGCGTGTCGGAAGCTACACATTTTGAAGGCTGGTGAGATGGCAGCAGTGCTGTGACACGGTTCTGAATGACGTTCTGCTATGACAAACAGCGTGAGCGACTGACCAATCCGACATCAGTCCAAGCCTACGTTTTTGTGCGAGTTTTTTGTATTCATAAAAAAGCAATAAAATAATTGCTGAAGCCGGAAGCCCGGCTTGGTGTAAATGTGAATAAAAAGCCAGGCTTACATTTTTATGAATAGCAGTGCAGCAGTTGATTGGCGCGCTATTATTGTCAGATGCGAACTCTGTTGACTATTGCTGTGGACAGTCTTGGATTGAAAAAAGTTTAAGCCTTATAGTCTGTATGTATGTTGCCTTCTAAATACTTAAAGTGCCGCGTTTTATATTCGTAGAATATCCTCAGCACAGCAAGCATGTAGCACCGTAATCTGTCAAAAATAAGTTAAACCTTACTCGCAAAACGTGCTTGTTATCACTTATACCGGTAGCATGTTTCATGACCAATCGCCTCATTTTGACATGTAAAATTGTTTTAGAACATCCAATGAAATCAACTGTTTAAGTGCTATCATCAACTCAAGTCTAAATTTTAGTTTGAATTTAAATTGATTCAAAGTATAATTTAATTGTGGAACTTGACTCATGGGTCGATTTCACAAAGGCGGTTTTACTAAACCATGGTTTTACGTACGTTTTCATACGATTAGCACATAATTTCATTGCGAAATATCGCCTGATTCGTTACGAATTTACTAGATTGTCTTAATCCATGGCTTTAGCGCAGTTGAAATTTTAGCAAAACAGTGACTTGCTGTGCTGCATGTTGAAATTTCAACTGAGCTAAAACTATGGTTTAAGAAAATTTAGTAAATTTGTAACGAATCAGGCGATAGTTTGTAATGAAATTATGTGCTAATCATATAAAAACGTACGTAAAACCCTGGTTTAGTAATACCACCTGTGTGAAATCGTTACAAATTTACTAGATTTTCTTAAACCATAGTTTTAGCTCAGTTGAAATTTCAACATGCAGCACAGCAAGTCTCTGTTTTGCTAAAATTTCAACTGCGCTAAAGCCATGGATTAAGACAATCTAGTCTAGTAAATTCGTAACGAATCAGGCGATAGTTTGTAATGAAATTATGTGCTAATCATATGAAAACGTACGTAAAACCCTGGTTTAGTAATACCACCTGTGTGAAATCCACCTATAGTGTCGAACCAAAGCTATCAATTAGTTATCTATGCATTGTGGCTTATTTGAATTATGCCTAAAGGCAGGGGCGATTGTAGGATGAAATTGTGTAGGGGGCTGAGAAAGTTATTTTTGGTCAGTTTTATTCAGGCTGACTCGGAGATGTGTTCGACGTTTTTATGGTACTCAACGAAAGAGGGGGTCTGTAAAAAGTTTCCCGTAGTTCGTTAAATCCTTTTTTGTCTTCCAAAAGTACAGTACCATAACCTACAAATATGCACAATTTACTTAAAGTTCCAATAGTGTATATAGCCTTTATAAGAAATTAGTAATTCATATAAAATGAATCCTAACTTATATAAACTTGTGAGCCGCTTTGACAGTTTTGGTGCAACTCTTTTTTCCCAAGACGCAATTTTTGACAGTTCCCCCGTGTGTGCTAGCTTTTCCTTGAATTGGTGCTTGTTTGTCTCATTTGCCTGAGAATTTTGATGAATTGCTTTACATTATTATAGATGATTTGATCAGGATTAGAGCATTAAGAAAATTGCATGGGGATGCAACTAAAGTGTCATTTAGGTGAACCAAATCAGTTCAGCTCATCCTTAGTCGGCTTACAGTCAAGTTTTGTAGATGGACTAAAAAATTTAATAGATATGTAGATACATATTTATGCAAGGGCATACACAGGGAGAGGGTGGATGGGGGGAATTCCCAGGACCCTCAACTTTGTGGCTCAGTGGTCTTGCTTTTGCACTGCGAATTTAAGTGTTAAAATTTCTAAAAGTAATGGGTTACGAAAAATCGAAAAGTCATCCCCCTGAAATTTTTTCTATGTACGCCACTGTATATATGGATTTGCTTTTTGCTCACATCATCTCCAACCCAATGGAAAACTTGACAAAGTCAAAAACTTCGGCCATATTTGTCTGTTTGCACAACTGGTCTACTCATTTTACATTTTTTTTGAATTCGTTGAATGTTTTTTCGTGAATTTTTTCAATTTGGGGGTTGAGGCACATACCGAACGTTCGATGCGCTAGCAAATTATTATATACCTGAAAATCATGTTCAAAAAGTTAGCCCTAAAGTGTTACTGTAAAGCTGGCGTGAAAAGTATATACGGTGAAGATAAGAGTAAACCTTGACATGAAGTCCGGTTCCGGTGTCGCGGAAAAAAGTGTCCTTCGGAAAGATGTGTCCTCCGGCCCGGACACATTTTTCCGGAGCAAAATGTCCGGGAGACACATTTTTCGGCAGACACTTTTTTCCGTGACACCTACTATTCCAGTCCTGGGAGTTCGGTGCGGAGGTCATTGACCGGTAGGGGTCAACTCGCAAGCGACTACATCCGTAGAGGGGGGTAGGGCCCTAGCACGGACCCCTGTTACCTTCTCACATAGACTGCTGGGTTGTAGCAAAGTTCGCGTTAAACAAATTTAAGCTTCATTAAACTTTAATTTATGTACATACATATGTATGTACGTGTATAAATTGTTTGTTAGTGAGTTTTTGTTTTAAAAGCGAAAATTTTAGTTCATTTTTCACTAGCTTTTATGGGAAAGTTGTGTCTTCTGAATGTCAAACTGACTTACCTATAGATATGTACCTTGATTTCCTTGAGTTTTTTTATTATTTCAATTAATTTTTTTGTAGTTTTATCAATTTTTGACTATGACGTCTTTGACGTATGAACTTGACTTGGTCACATAGTTTGCGTCGTTTTTTTCTTGCTGTGATCAAACAATCAGTTTTTATCAATTCAGGCAATTAAACTTGACGGTAGATTCTTCATACGTCAGTAGGCGCAGTTTGGCGCAATTGAAGTCTGACCAGAAATTGCTGAACCCTGAGAAGAATTAGTTGGCGAGATTTTGGTAACTACATGACTTTATCACTTTATAATTGATGCTGGCCATTCTTCTTTTCGTAATGAAATCGCGTGTTCCTTTTTGACTCAGGGTTTTGGTCAGACTTTAGTCCTGTATGTAGCTGACGGCTTATCACTTTATCAACAGTAAACAGTTTCCTTGTTCCAGAATTAACGATTAACGATTATGGATATGACCCATTATCGGATCAGACAGAATTGACTTAGGCCCCATTCTTTTACCGGATTACGAAGACTTAACGATTTAAAAAAGTATGCTTAAAATGCCATTCAAAATCTCTGGATTAAACCGGTTTAACTTTTAGCGCACTGCGTTGCAGTGTGATTAAACGGACTTAACTTGGTATGTTAAATTCGTTTAGTCCAGTGGTAGTTTAGAAATGGGTTCAGAGTAAAATTAAGCCAGGTTAAGTCCGATATGAAAATCCTAAACCCCGGTCTAAAATTAAGTCAAGTGCGTTTATTCCGATAAAGAAATGGGGACCGAGTCAACATCAATGGCGTGTCAAAATTTTAGTAGGTGAAAGGCAGGTGTGGTTTAAACCAAGTAGAGAGAACACAGTTTAACGCGAAGGGTATGGGGAGGGTCCGGAACCTCCCCCCCCCCAGAATTTTGATTTTGGTACAAGGGCAGGCAAAATTAGAATAATAGTACAAGGGCAAGCGTAAAATCTATTAAACAGGCTCTTAATTATAGGCATTTCTATCAAATTTATGCGATCGTTTCCTAAGTTTTGGCCAAAGTTTTCAAAAATCTCAATTTTTTACGCTAAAACATAATTCTTTTAAATTTTTTTTCAATCAGGGTCACTTTTTGTGTAACTTGGTACAAGGGCAGTCAAAATGTCGGTCACTATCCTCCCTCCAGAATAGACCCCCGTGTTAACGTTTGGAGAGAGGCATCTTTTGGACTGTAACAAGTCTGGCCAAGTAGCATCAAACTTGAGCGTCCGATTTACTTTCCGGTTCTGGGGTAATCTTATTTCTCAGCCGTTTTG
The DNA here is from genome assembly GCA_030248245.1 of Trissonchulus sp. WLG1_4. Classification (NCBI taxonomy): domain Eukaryota; kingdom Metazoa; phylum Nematoda; class Enoplea; order Enoplida; family Ironidae; genus Trissonchulus; species Trissonchulus sp. WLG1_4. Next base: position 11,257 of record JASANF010009463.1, read on the forward strand.
GCCCATTTATGTCGAATATATCAGCGGTGCCTTTAGCTGGTTAGAGTGTCATACTCTTGCAGAAAAATTCGGGCTAAAGTTTGATCATCATCATCATCTGCAGTGATCTGAGTTTTTTGACAAAACTAAGATCGAATCTTTTTTTGGGAGAAAAACTTATGCCTGTGTTACGAAAGTTGCGCAATTCTTTGTTGAATAAATATACTTAATTTTTTTTATTATGTTCTTCCGTTTTTTTCTGTATATATAGGCGAGTTTCACCTTCGAGACTTGTGATGACCTATCTTGGGATAACTAAAGGCTATTTTATTAACTAGATTAACTGTCTTAGATTGACTAGATCAACTTCGGTGACTCAACATACAATTGACGAAACCTAATTAAAACTACTAAAACGTTTTATCTGCATTTGCTTGCAAATGCCGATGAAGTCAACTTAATCCTATGTTGCGTTTTGACATTAATCTAATTAATCTAATCCGGTTAATACTGATTTATGAAAATGTCCTTAGAAAACAAAAACTCGGCAATAATATTATAAAAAACATAGGTAAATTAGCATTAGAGTACCAATGTCCCAGTCAGTGTCAACTGTCATAATAGTAAGATTTGTAATTTATTTCAGCCGTCTCATGTCGTCAATGTTATTTACGTGTATCTTCAGTCCATTTTCTGCTTCATTGCCATGCTATTGAATTTATTATCATTCATTATTCCGTATCAGTTTCCACACAATTCTACTGCTCTCCGATGCTCGTCATTCAGTTTCGATTCCTCCCTGTTGTTGCTATGTGATTTGGCGTGCGCGTGCAGTTTGTTGCTTCCCTTGGCCTCGTCACGTGATCTTGGCTGTGCCGTCATTGGCTGGTGATGGTGTAATAAATTGTCGGGGCGCATGGGGAACCAAACGAGTCACAAGGAGGTGGGGGGCGTCCCCAGAGCAAGTACGAGCGGGGGGGCGTGTCATAACTCCACTGGAATCGCTGGACTCAGCGGCGCTTCCAGCTCCAATCCGGTATCCCCCTCTAACGGGCCCGCGTTGCGCAGGTTTAAGGTGAAATTCTTGATGCGCGCCAGCCAGTACGACTTCAAACAGCTGACTCCCAATATCGCAGAGTTCAATGAAAACGAACCACTGGTGCTGAACAAGAGACAGCGGATGCTGATAGTGGAGGGCTGGCGCAGCTATAATCCCAAGGGCAGCAATGCCGCCGGGATTTGGATTTTCAAGCGGATCTTCTCCAAGGATGAGGACCTTAAACGACTGTTCCATATTCACGCGGTGCCAAACAAGCACTTGGAGGAGAGCGTTCGGTTTCAGCGTCACACTCAGGTATTTAGCAATTTGCTGGAAATTGCCGTCACCTCCCTAGACACCCCTGAGGACAGCATAGCCCCCCTTTTGCTCTACTACGGCAGTAAGCATGCTCACTTCGAGAAAAAACGGGATTTCAAGCCGGAGTATTGGACAGAATTCGGACGCGCCATGACTGACCTGGCTCTCATGTGGGTGCTAGAGAGACATCACAGAGAGGCCCAGCATGCCTGGGAGATATTTATTAGGTATATTGTCAAGAAGTTATGGGAGGGGTACGAATTGGAGAGGGAGCGAATGATCAATCTGGAACACGAGACCCTGCCCCCCCTCCCGGCCTCCCAGCACAGTCTCGCCTCGGCACAGGCTAAACCCGCCCACCCCCCTCCCACCACCAGTAAACACGACCATCTGGCCAATTCATGAGATACCCCAGCCGCCCCCCTTTTTGTTTTGTTTATATGTGTCATACTATCCTACTGGTATATATACTTCAACGATCGGTGTTTAAAGTTAAAGACACTTGACTCCGGAATCAAAGTACTTTGACTCCGGAGTCAAGTGACTCGGAGTCTGTAGCAAGTAATTTTGGTCGGTACTGTAACGAAAGTCATCATATGACTAAGCTGATGGGCGATATTTCAATAGATCCACCAGCCTAAGGTATATTTCGGGCAGAAATAGGATACATCTACTTTATTATATATTCGTATTCAGTCTAACGAAATCTTTAACATCTTTTTGGAGAACCACAGTTGTAAATTGACACTTCAGTCAGTACTTGAGTTATTTCAAAATTTTTCAAGAAAGAGATATAAGCGATCTGGAAGTATATATAATGGTATGTGGATAGATAACAGCGATTCAAGATCGTTTTACATTGCTGGTATAATTCACACGCGTACGCACTACGCATTGAACGAAACCTGCTCGGGTAATGCTTCAATGGAGTTTTAACCAGCTGTGTGAACGGTCCTTATGTTTCTTCCATAATTTTGTAATATTATTGATTTTTTGTATAGGAAACCACCCTTTAACCGGCTTCTACCTACTCAAGTGCTGATTAATACTTCCAGTTATTTTTTGTTTGTATTCTAAGTTATTTATGCCAACTAAATATTTAGCAATCGATTTAACACCTTATCAAATTTGAATTTAGCGGATTAAATCTAAATTAATTTGGTTGATAACGCAAACACATTCACCAGTTTTACAGTGCTAATTTGTTAATGTGCTGTGTTATTAATCGAATAAACCAAGGGCCAATTCCTAAAGCGGATTAAACGGATTAGATTAAAATTTGTTTTTCCAATAACTCATAAAAACGTTTATGAATTTATACGAAACTTGCGATAGCAATTATCTGTCGCACCTCCCGCTTGTGCACAAAATTTTTCAAGTCTACCTCAACATCGAGATGAGTTATTAAGCCAACAAATTTTAATCTAATCCGTTTAATTCATTTTAGGAATTGGCCCCAAGTCTTATTTCAGATAAGACACTTTAAGATAACACTTCTGCTCAGTTAATTACAGGTTCCAGCAAAGTATGAAGATCTGTCTCAATCTACATATAGTTTGAAAAGTCTACTAAACCGAACGTATTTAGTTCAATTTATTGCGTTTGGTTTATTTCAAGAATGGCCCTATGGTTCATACAAAATGCTTAGTTGTTGCTTATTTTCTCATTTTATTCGTAACTAACAAAACTTGCACACAATAAGTAACAACAATAACTAATGCTTTAAAGCAACATTTAGGGTCGATTCATGCCTACAGCCGAATACCCGGTCAGCTGGCAAATTTGTTAAATAAGCAAGCCACTAATAGTGTATAGATTTTTCGCAATTTTGCCGGCTGAACGGACATACGGCTGTACGTATGAATTGACCCTGGATGGCCCTTATGCCGTATTTCATAGGAAAATGGCCACCGTTCGTATGTCCGCAATGGCTTAGCTAGGATTCGAAAAAGTGTCATACTGTAAACTGATAAGCTGGTGGTGTTTTATCACAGCGAATGCTGCAACTTTATGGGGTCGATTTATACTTACAGCCGTATGTCCGTTCAACCAGAAAAAGATCAAACACCACGCCATATTCAATACATTTGGTGCAGTTCTGTGATGTTTTCGTAATTTTGGCGGCTGAACGGACATGCGGCTGTAAGTATGATTTTCTCCTTTTACGTCCGTATTTTACCGTATGAACATGAAAACAGCTTCTTCCCGTAAATCAGTTCCTATTTTCGGCCGTCTATCCGTTCAGCCGTCAAAATAGCTAAAAGTCACATTATCATTTAAAGTCTGACCAAAAAAGGTTGAACACTGAAATAAAATATGTGAATTTCATTACGAGCAGAACAAGTTTTGTCATCAAGACCAAGAGAACAGCTAGTAAGGCCTATTCACACGAGGACGCATGAGCGGGCGCATTGCATGGCGTACGTCATGGCGTACGCCGTGGCGAGTACCCAAACCAAACAACAGCTAGTAGATGCTAAAGTGTGCGTGTGCGCCCGCTCATGCGCCCGCTCTTGCGCCCGCTCATGCGCCCGCTCACGCGCGTACGCCATGGAGCAAAATGCGCGCTCGTGTGAATAGGCCTGTAGATGCTAAAATTGCGCCACTTGTTTTCTCTCAGTGTTCAACATTTTTTGGTCAGTTTTAGACAACGCAAAATTTATGACATAATTTTGCCAAATTTGTCGGTTATATGGATTGATTTTGTACTTACAGCCATTTGTCCGTAAAGCCGGCAAAATTAAGGAAAAATCATACCATCATATGATTATTATTAGTGGCATGATTTTTTTTTCATAATTTTGCTGAAACAACGGACATCCGAATGTGAGTACAATGAAATCTTAAACTTTTTTAATGTTCTGTTTTATGACCGGTTATTTTGGCCTGTCTGTCTAGTCTCCGTCTAGTCTATAATAAAGCATAATTCATGTTTATTGTTTCTAATTCCTAACTATCGAGAAAATTCAAAATTTAGGTTTAGATCGAGAAAATTTAAAATTATGTTAATATTGTAGATTTACGATGGACTGCACCAAATGGGTTCAACTTTGGATTAGCTTATGCCGATTCAGCTCCGGTTTCGTAATGGACACGATTAGATTAACTAGATTAACTTCAGTAACTCAACTGTAAACTGACGAACGTTTGTAAAAGTTTGTAAAACGACTAAACCCTAACATTTGCATTTGCTGGCAAAATTTCATGAATTACAGTTAATCCTATGTTAAGTAATAAAGTTAATCTAGTGGTTAACCTAATCCTGTTAATGTTAATTTTTTTAAAACTGAGATTTAGCTGAAAACCGATTTCACTTGAGTTTAGTTTAGGTCTTAAAACTTAAAACGTAACCAACTTAAGGCAAACCTATTTGGTGCAGTCCACAGTTTATTTTCTACGTTTATTATATTTCCAATAGCATGAATTTGGCTTTTTATTTCGCAACTGCATTTTGTTTATTATTTTTTGCGGAGATGAACAGTTCTATTCATGAAAAATTTTCAGTTGAGGATCACCGATTCACAATGTCTTATCCAAAACTGGATTTAGCGGATTAGATTTAAAATTATATTTTAGGTTTAGATTAAAAACTTGGTCATAAAACCTTTGATTAAAAGAATTTAATTTAAGTTTAGTTAATGAGTAACATAACGTGCGGTTAATTAAGGGCGGTCAAAATTTTGGGAGGATCTCTTGTATCAAATTTGGGGACTTACTCCCTCCTGATAGACACAAAATACACTAAATTTTGATAGATTATTGAAAAAAGAGCCTTTAGCCACTTTTCTTCAAATTTTTGGAACCCTCCCCCCCAGCCCCTTCTTAAATGTGTGACATGACATTGAATTATACCGTACCTACATTTCTCAGTTTGTTTCATTAATCAAACAAGTTTTAATCTAATCCACGTAATCGCGTTTTGGATTAGGACATTGGATTAAATTTGGGATATTTCGGTACTGTCCATCTCAGTCATACTTGAATGTATTTTATGTCTGTACATGAATTATGGATCATTTTGTTATTTATCATAAACTCATTCAGTCTTTGTTTTGCTGCTTTGCTTAAGTAAAGCACCAACGGTCTCTTTGAGTAGCTCTAAGTTTTTAGTAGCTTTAGTTTTGAGCAACTAAAGTAATCTCAAATTAGGTAAATAAATGGTAGGATAAAAAGTAAGTATGTAATAGAGTGTCAGCCTTAGGCTCGATTCATATTTACAGCCGTATGTCCGTTCAGCCTGCAGAATGACGTCGCTAGCAGCCTAGATCATTGGATCAGCCAGCGCCTGTGACGTCATTATTTCGTCATTTTGTCGGCAGAACGGACATACGGCTGTAAGTATGAATCGAGCCTTATAGAATCATGTAACACTCGCCTACCTGCCAGTGATAAACCTAATTCTTGCAAAAAAACTGCAAGAATAAAAATTGCAAAAAAATTTGGACAGGTAAGTTTTTTCGGAACTGCTGAAGTACAAAACGATAGGGATAGGGTTAGGATTAGGTAGATTAAACGTTTAAGAGGGGGGGGCTACCCAGGTCAAAAATCAAAGTTCTCCAATTTTGCTTATTTTCACATATGTTACTCCCCCAAGGCACGCGAACGTCAGATACGAACAATTAAGCTTGAAGGTGCCCTTTTGGTTCAGTGCGTTTGTCAGTGTATTTACATAGACAAAAGGGCGTACAAAAGCCTAAAAGTTAATCTTTTAATAGCTTAATGCTAGCCTCAACGCCTGCTGGTAGGTTGTCCAGTATGTCGTTAATGAAGATGGTAAACAAAGTAGGGGACAGTACCGAACCCTGTGGTACACCTTGCCAGAATATTTTCGGTTTTGCCTTGTGCCCGTTGTAGCTTGCACCGCCTTTCCGCTCGGACAGGAACTCCTTGATCCACCTGACGCAGCACAGTGGGACTCCGTAACTGATCATTTTGTGAATCAGAGCCGGTTTCAGCACTGTATCAAAGGCCCTGGAGAAATCCACTAAAGCAAGGACGGTCCTTTTTGCCGGTGGTTTTTGTTGGAAGCCGTCCGCCACAGCCTGTAATAGTACGAGCAATTTGATCTTCCGTTCCGCGTAGGGCGTGGAAACCGGCTTGACGGGTGTCGTAGATCTGGTTGGCTTCCAGATAGTATTGAAGGCGTGCTTGTATCAGTCTTTCCATCAGTTTCGCTGTGCAGCTGGTCAAGCTGACTGGTCTGTAAGAATGTAGGTTACTGGCAGCTTTTCCTTTTTTCAGAATCGGTATTATGGTTGCTTCTTATTATGGTAAAAACCAGCTTCGTCAGGATTAACAAAAATTTCGAGTAAAGGAACGCTTTGTGAGCACAAAAAACTTTTTTGCGCTTATGATTTACATGTAAATTTAAATTTTTGGGAGCCCCTAGTGAAAAATTGGCAAAAGCATTGGTTCCAGTTTGTTACATCTGCGATGCGCCTACACTGGGGCTACATTGTGTGCAAATTTGAAGCGAATCGGAGAACCTAAAATTTTCACTATACAGGTAGCCCCCCCCTTAAGTTAGGAAAGCGCCCTGGAAGAAAATAAGTAAATGTAAAAAGGCTTTTTACGAGGCGGCCTCAGCCGCCGCGTATATACTATAATGCAAAACATCGATTAGCATGTATCTGTTTTGTCAGTGTTCAATTACACTGTACTTTTAGGTAGGTCGGAAAAATGCATTAAGCCCTGTTCACACGAGGCAACTTTCGGGCAACTTAGTTGCCGCGACTTGGTCGCGGCAACCAAATTTTAGCAAAGTTGCTCGAAAAATGCCGTGTGAACGCACGGGCGACTTGACTAAAAAGTTGCGGCAACCAAGTTGCTCCGATCGCTCTAGGAGCAATCGCTTCGGGCGACCGGCGACTTTCTTGGTGCAACTCGTCATCTGATTGGCTGTTGCTCACGCACGTTCCTAATTTCAAGCTTTTGAATACACTATACACATGTATGCATGGTAAAATTTATAATATTTTTGCCTACGGCATTGGCTTTTTTGCGCGTATCAGTTGCGCAACTATGTGTGTATAGCGTTGTAAATGGCAGAGCCCTCGTAAACTCTGTGTACTTAGGATACGGTCAACAAATTGTCCTGTACGAAGAGCGGCCGTTCCTGTGGAATGTCAAGCATTCTGACAACATGAAACGGAGAAAGGAAGTCGATATCATGACTCAAAAGCGCCTAGAGTAAAGCGTGTTATAAGGTTTAATTAGCAAGATCTTTTAGGCCCATTTCACTCAGACATACTTTTTACTGTGTACTTTTTACTTACTACATACATTTTAATTCTGACGAAGTAGATTTTTACATGAGTCGATAGCCTAATATCATATCTCAACCTCTATGATCCGATGTTTTGCCTATCGCGTGTGCAGTGCACCAAATGTAGTCACTCAAAATTGAAATGCCCATATAACGGCCATTTTTCTTTGAACTTTGATTTTTGACTTGGGTAGCACCGCCCTCAAGGCGGAAGTGTTGCCAAAGCAGTTTTGCTAAAAAGTAAGTCTGTGTGATCCGGGCCTTAACAATACACAAAGACGTCATCATCGTCAGCAGCTAACAGGTTTGGGCCCCGGAAAAAACTAGAAACTGGTAAACTAGTCCTGTAAGTTTTCTTGCTCAAAATGCAGAAAAATCTTTAAAAAACAAAAGCAAGCTTACCCCACCTTGACCGATTTAAACTAAATTTTTAGGTTTAACATTGGCGACACTTCAAATAAAAAACTTGGCTAATATGGTTGCTATCGCATCTTTTTAGTGTGGAAGAAGCAAAATTAGCATTAAAGAGTCACCAGTGCAAGTCATAATAGATTTTTTCCTGAAAAAAAACCAAATCTGGCAGCTACTGTAGCTGTAGCAACACGACATGCAACCTCAATCGAGGCCAGATTTTCAAAAACTGAATCAAAAGATATCTGGGATTTCCCGCTTTTCAATTTTGATAGGGTATTTCTAATTCAAGGGCGAAAATTATTGGCTATTGCTGCAACCAAGCGACTCGGTTGCAGCAACTAGTTGCCCCCAAAAATGCACGTGTGAACGCGTGCGTCGCCGCGACTTTGTTGCCCGAAAGTTGCCTCGTGTGAACAGGGCTTTAAATGTGTGGGTGTGTGTGAGATCATGCTGTGTGGTTATGGGTTGACTGTGCTGCAATAATAGTAGCATGTGTAAAGTGTATGCGCATGCCGCATGCGATTGTAGTACACGGCAAACATTGTGTTACTGCAGGCAGACAGACAATCCAGTGAATCACTGGCAGTGGTAGAACAATTTTCCGTGCCGCGTCACGTTGCACTTGCAACAGCGTAACGAAACCTGTTGCAACAATGGTTCATCGACTGTTTATCAGCACGCCAGAACCATGGAAGAATAGACTTCACATGACGTCAGCAATAGGTGCTGTGCAGCCGTCGACGATGTTATTGCGGTGTACATGCAGCTATTTTCAGTGCTTTTCTAGAAAAAATCTAAGAGGAAACTATTTTTGGGGGCGTGATGACGATTTTTGGAGGCGATGGGACCATTTTTTTGAAATGGGTCAAGTTCACTTTTTAACTATCTTAACGCGCATATTTGCATTACAAATTAAAATCACAAATCCAAGCAGTTGCAGTAAACTGGGGTGAAAGCCTCTAGAAGTAAATGCCGATTTGCCAGTTTTTTGGTCAACTAGAGACGTATCAAAAATTTTTTACTACATAAAATTAATACAAAAGATGAGAACGTCACGTCAGAAAAAATCAAATGAAAATGTTTGGTAGAATAAAGTCCAGCATCAGTAATACTGTAATATATTTGAATAGTTGGTTTGTAAAAATATTGTCAAACCTCACACGTTTGTAGAAATTGAGCAACATTGCGGCGAATCTTGACACGTATTTTTTGGCGTCTCGTATGCACATTACTTTTCATCGCAGATTAAACGGACGGATTTTGATGTACAAGTCTCGGTCACACGATAAGTTGATTAGGTTAGAAATTGATGATAAAACTAATAATAAAATCTTGGCTCCTAAAAATTTTGATGCCCCGTTTAATATTCGAAGAATATTTCTCGGCAGTACCATCATGTCGCAACAAAAGCAATCAAAATCAATTTAACCCTACTCGCAAAACGTGCTTGCTTTGGAAAACGTTTCAGGCTTTTCATTTGCTCTTGAAAAAAGTTAGCTATAACAGTCTTAAGAAATGCTTGTGGAACCATGCAAAAAGAATTCTTTATGAAACAAGTGTGTCTGCTGAGAGAGCAATTGACATTTTGTGACGTTGGAGTGTCAATATTCCACAGGAAATATTTAACGCGGCCGTAACCGCTCAACACTCGGAATTTTAACTGCATCGTTTTTACAGATCGGCTGCTGAGTTATGAGTGCAACCAAAACTTTTAACAGCACCGTTGCTGCAAATCGGCTGTTGAGTTATGAGACAAAATAATTTAAACTTTTTTACTGTTTTATGGTTTTTCCTCTGAGTGTAACATGAGTAAAAATCATAAGCCAACAAAAATAATCAAAAAAGCCAAAAATATCAAAAGTATACTCATCTGGGAGTCGAACCCAAGTCCAAGCGCTCGCTGAGCGAGATCAATCCTCTAGGCCACCAAGCTCTAGACTGAATTTGCAAAGAACCAAGAGTTATTCGCTTGCTCTCACATCAGAACAATTACATAACATAACTGAAGGTAGAAGAATGAGATCGAGATTTTTAATCAGCAAAAACAGTGAAAAATGAATTGTTAATTAGTACAGGTGTAGGTACTAGGTATAGGTAATATCTGCGTTAGCCTCCTGTAAGTCATTATATATGTACATACTTTTGCCATAACAACGGTTTAAGAATCATCAACTTCTAGCCCGGTTAGCTCAGATGGTAGAGCGAGTCGTATCTACTGAGCATCTGATTTCGAATCAGAAGGATGGTGGTTCGAATCACCCCGGACTTGCTGTTTTGGTTTTATGCAAGTTCCACTTTCCGTCTTCCGAGAGCGACCTACTTACCCAGTGTAATTTAACGTAGGAAAATCGACCTCCCCGAAATTACATATATATGCTTAATATAAACTAAAGTTCGGTCTTGAACCCCTATATTCAACTAAGCTTAAGCAAAAACATTTTAGAAGACTCGTAAGCTTCCGACTACGATCTCACGATCTCGAAATGGAACGAGGTCGCTGGGACCGTAGATCAACCCATCGTGTGCTTCGTGAACAACGCTTGTGTCGATTTTGTTCAATGGGAAAGTTGAAAACGAGATTCACTTTTTATTAGAATGTCCGGTTTATAATGACATTAGGCCTTATACAATATTACCATCGTCGAATCTAAACTCTTCATTGAAATACTGAGCCATCCAGATGACCAGAGTACAAAAAGAATATAAAATTTTTTAGACATTGCTTTCGATCGTCGATCAATTTTTTATCAGCAATTAAGAACTTGATTTGCTGAGGCTGGCCATATACATGTTGTTTGTCGACCACAAGATTGTGACTGGCGTCATTAAATTTACTGTAACTGTGCTGAAAAGTTGCATATAAAGTCTCTGTTTAGGGATATGCTATGATTGAATTTTCATTCATTCATTCATTCATTCATAGGAAGTTGAGATTCCGAATATAGTATATGACTAGGCAAATTGTCACAGGAGATGGCTTCATTTTCATACTTCTGAAGGCACATGGAAATGTCTTCAGAGTTGTGTGAAACTTATTTGTATTACCAATTGAATAACACAGCCAAGTATTGAACCCCCCTGACTGCAGCCAAGTAGCGACTAGGGAAGGGACCCCCTCACCATCGGCGATAGCTCTTTACACCCGCCTGGCTAAGTCAGCCCCCTTGTGAGATCTGCGACAGACAAATAATATGAACTCGGTTTAAGCGGAAAAAATTGCTATAATTTCTAAAACAGCCCGCAATGCTTCGACTCTTTAATGTCATTCAAATACACATACAAATAAATCAGTCATATATGTACATACCGTACATATATATTTACTGTTGTATTTTTAACGCTTCGTCTTGGCTTTGGCAGCGGGAGCAGCATCGGCTGCGTCCCCTTCTTCCCCGTAGTAGTAGTCGTCGTAATACTCATCCCCATAGTAGTCTCCATAGTAATCATCGTCGTAGTATTCATCTCCGTAGTAGTCGTATTCTTCGTCCGTCGGCACTGGCTCTGTGTCGGCGCAGGGGTCTTGGGAACAGTACTGCGGGTATGACTTCCCTTGCGTTGCGCAGAGGTCGTAGCAAACCGCCTCGTCGTAGTATTGGTCCCCGCAAAAGTGCGGCATGCATTTGGCGACACAGCTGCTTTCTAGACACTTATCCACACCGCCTGTCACACACGCGTTGGCTTCTGAAAATGTAAATAAGGACTAGATTAGAAAGACTAGGTTAGGTAGTGTTAAGGTCGATTCACCTACTTCTGTACGAACATTGGAACATACGGGCTCAATAGGAATTTAGACATGCACAAATCGCACCTATTTATTTTACGTGTGCCCGTATACTATATACATATACCCACAGCATGTAGGTATGTCCACATACTACAGTATGTCCTTATGTCCAAATGTCCGTTTCTCGTTAAAGTGTGAACTGGAAAAACGTCAAAACTTGCTCTGTCCGTTCATTCCGCCGTTTGCACTACGGAAGTATGAATCAGCACTTAATGAAAAACAGATAACTCATTCTCAAGTCAAGATTGGTCCTACAACTTAACATGCTAATTTTGTGATACCGTTAGTAGCGGTTCCTTTTTACATTTTTGATTTTTTAGAGTAGGTAGCCTATGCTGATCCTTATACATCTATATGTATGTATCTATATACATAAGATGTACCTGATCTTTTTTTAGTTCTTTTTGGTTTTCGACGATTTTTTTCTGAACGGCCAGGCTTACGTTTTTTCTCTTTTTTCTTTTTATTCCTGCGTCGTTTTTTTGTCCCTCTTTTTGGTTTTTTCCCATTTCTAGGCTTACGTTTGCGTCTATTTTTTAAACCTTTCCGACGCCTACCTGTTCGTTTAGGCTGAGATCGTTTACGCTTAGATGCTTTCTCGAGCCTTCCAGACTTCTTAGTTTTCCGCTTTCGTCCTGGATTTCGTTTCCGCTTTTTTCGACTCGGATTTCTTTTTTTCTGTTTTCTTCTAGTTTTTCTTTGCAGGCCACCATTCTTTCTTCCTCCACGCTTTTTGGCTTTTCCTGGCTTTCGCTTTCTTAATTTTCTTTTCTTTGTCCTTTTACCTTTTGGTGATCGTTTTTTTCCTTTTCGCTTTTTCTTCGTCCTTTTACCTCCTTTTTTTGGCGATCGTTTTTTTCCTTTGCGCTTTTTCTTCACCTTTCTTAGAACCTTAACTTTTCGTTTAATTTTCCGTTTAGCGTTCCGCTTTGGTTCTTTTTTCAGACCAGTACGTTTTGTGCCTGTACGCTTTGGGTTTCTTTTTCCACCTTTACCCGTCACATTTGGTTTGCGTTTTCTTTTCTTTCGTTTCTTACCTGTTCTTTTTAAGCCACCTTTGGATTTTGCCCCCTGTTTTCGCTTTCTTTTTTTTCTTTTTTTACCGCTTCTTTTCAGACCGTCTTTAGTTTTCCCTCCGTTTGGCCTTCTTTTCTTCCGCTTCTTTCCTGCTCGCTTAGGTTTTTTGTCTCCCTTGCTTCCTTTTTCCCCCTGTTTTTGCCGCCGCATCATTGGGTTTCTGCTAAGTTTCTTCTGAATCGATCGTTTCATTGGCTTAGGAATATAGCCACTCTTTTTCACTTCCTTTCTCTTCGGTGTGCGACTTGTGGCCGGAGCCCGAGCTTCCGTCGTAGCATTGCTGAACACTTTTACGATTAGTTTCAGACCATCGCTGTTCGTTACCACGTTTTCCACGCACGGATCGTCGTACTCGTAGTCATCCACATAGTCATAATCATCTTCGTAATCGTAATCTCCGTAGTCGTAATCCTCGTAATCTCCGTAATCCCCGTAATCCCCGTAATCCCCAGAGTTGCCGGAATCCCCGGAGTCCACAGATTTTCCGGAATCCCCAGAATCACCGGAATCCCCATAATCTCCGTAACCTTCGTAATCCCCGTAGTACTCGTAATCTCCGTAGTCATAGTCTCCGTAGTCATAGTCGCCGTAGTCATAGCCACCGTAGTAATCACCGTAGTTGTATTCTTCGCCCCCAGCTTCGGATTTCTTCTTTCCATTTTGTTTTCGTTTTTTTGTCTTTCGCTTTTTCTTTTTACTTTGACCTTTTCGTTTCGGCTTTTTTCCATTTTTGGTTCTTTTTCTTTTGCGTTTTCGTTTTCTACGTAATCCAGTTCGACGAGGCTTTTTGCCAGATTTGCTTTTACGTCTTTTAAGTCTTTTGCCACTTCGACGTAGCTTACGGCCTGATCGTTTTTGTTTTCTACGTTTTGAACGGAGACCATTGCGTTTACCCGATTTTAAAGCACTCGGCTTGCTTTGACGTGGCTCCAATTTCTTCAGAGCACGAAGGTCCCGCTTTTTCAAGTTCAAGTAGAATGTTTGTGTTTGATTTGGAAGAAACGATGACAAACTATCTGTTATGGTTTTGAGTTGATTTGAATGTGGAACGTTGCCCAGACCGACATTCTTTTCGACCTGTTCTTGTGTTATGTTTATGGCAATGTGTGCGCTGATTTCTGCAAGTACAATGAATAAATTAAAGTGCTGATTTGCATTAACTTTAGCATTTAAATTAGGTGGCTTATGGTAGTAAATTAATGTAGATAATATATTGTAAAACTGTGACAATAGATTACATTCAATCAATCATTGCAAGACTTTTTCCATTTCATCCTTCTATGCGCATTTAATGCCTGGAAAATACTAACCATTCCTCCTTGAAAACGTTATTTCACATTGCCACCATGCAACCAGTAAAATAACTAGGCCCTTCATACGATGTCACACGATTGCTAATCGAAGCTTGAACCGATATCTGACCTTCATGAAAAAAGCAGTAAAAAACTATAAAATACTTTATTACCAAATAAAGGGCCGCTTTATGCTTAATGACAGTGCGTTAATGACATAGCAGTTTTGTTAATTGGCTAACTTCTTTTGGTGCGTGCTAAATTATTAGTTGTTTTGCTTTTATTCATTTTTGTAAAGTAAAGTGTACACTTCAGCCGAAACTTGAAAAAATAAAAGTAGCGTTAATCAAGCAATCGCGACACGTAAAGAATTTTAGATAAAAAGAAAACGCTATTGTTAAATTTCGTTGCCACGACGTCGCTACTAACCTAACTAAGTGTATCGGCAACTACCTACAATTAAAAAATAGACCTAAGCTAGGCCCCAATCTCCAGTCTACAGATTTGAAAGAAAGGTCGACTTGCGAGATAGGTTTGGTTCAAGTGGAGTGATTGTTTTATATTGTAAAATAAATTGAACATACCGACGTGGCATACAAGCCAGTCACGTAGGATGCTAAACAAACAATTACCTTAACCGTCATTTCTTTCCCTACTATTTTGTCTTGTGTTTTGTGTATTGATAATATAGATTTGCTGAAAATTACTAAACACTCAATTTTTAAAGTCTCACAAAGCTTTAAAAATACTACTGGCTTGCTCAAAATGAAGTTCAGCGTTAAGATAAAGTTTCTGGGCTGATAAAGATAGTCAGTTGTTTTTGCCAAACTATTTTGTTGAGTCAAGTTTTTAAATCGACTGTGAAAAAATAGAGTTGTATCAACGGTAACCACTTCATTAGAAAAATCTTACATTTTCAGGTGCAAAGTTTAGTACATTTTCAAACTAATCTTTTGCTTAATACACTCAGCGGTCTAGCTGAAAATTTTCAAGATAAATAAATATAAATATCTCGATTATATGGCCACAAATTGCCC
>JASANF010009464.1:0-97127 GCA_030248245.1 Trissonchulus sp. WLG1_4
GAGTACATAATAGCTTCTCACTCTATATAGAAGAAGAGTGAGACACTCTCCAGCCTGCCTGTGTTCTAGCACAGGCATATGCGCTGGTCGTTTTCAGGCTACATGTTGACATTCTATGCAACATGTGACTGGCCAATCAGAAGCGAGCTTCTATTCTCTGATTGGCCGATGCCTGTGCACGTGCTCCAATCATAAAACGGGATAGGGATAAAGGCTAATAACTCATTATTTATTCATAGTCTGCTCGTAAAAACATTAAAAAAGGTTTGCAAATACCTTTGGGGATATTTTGGCAAACTTTCAGCGAAATTGATTGAGAAACTTTGAAGAAATTCAGAAAAGTTTATATCTCAAAAGTTTCTCAATCAATTTCGCTGAAAGTTATTTGCCAAAACTGCAAAATTTGCAAACCTTTTTTAATGTTTTTACAAGCAGACTATGACTAAATAATGAGTTATTAAGCTTTTGACTCTATCTTAATGCTTATCAACGCATCAGCGATTATATACTAAAGTGTGTTACGCAGGGAATCTACGCGCTGATTGGCCAGTCACATGTTGCATAGAATGTCAACATGTAGCCTGAAAACGACCAGCGCATCTGCCTGTGCTAGAACACAGGCAGGCTGGAGAGTGTCTCACTCTTCTTCTATATAGAGTGAGACGCTATTATGTACTCTTGCTAGTACGCTGTTCTTGGACCGCGTATTTCCACGCTATTTTGATTGGCGGATATGCCTACTAGGCAAGGTATCATACCTTTCACATAGCAATCTGAATCTCTACATCTAATGAACATTATATAATTTGTATGTGACGAGCACTTATATTACAGTCATTTTGTTACAAAAACAGTTAGAAAATTTAGATGATGATGGCATTATAAAATTGTTTAGGACGTATTTTTAAACAGCAATGAAGTACGCCTTAAAAAGCCTGATTTATGAGCTTTCGAATGATGTATTGAACATCCAAAACAGTTAAGGCAGTCTAAAGTTATAAAAGAAAACGCAAGGGCAACCCAAGTGCTAAAGCTAAGTCCGGTAAATCCCCGTAAATTTACGAGGATTTAACTCGGCTATAAAATTCGTGCAATTTTAAATCAACGGATTTAGCGAATTTAAAAAAAGGAATTTTGGATAAAGATTTAGGCTTCAAGATTTAGTTTAAATCCGCCAGCCATGCTAAAACCGACACGCAGTTTGGATAAAGATCGGATTTATCGTAAACTACATCTGATAACTCGGCTAAATCCAGCAGGCAAGTTAAATCTTAAACGCTTATCCAAAATGCAGGATTTAGCTAAATCCTGATCCGCTAAATCCATTTTGGATAATGCCCATAGTGAAGATGGCGCGACTCCAATGCCATTGGCTAAAAATGACAAACCTAGACTACGGGATGAATCATAAATCGAGTAATCAAAAATACCGGCGAATCAAAAGCTACATAAGCGCCATACTACACAAGAAATATTATAGGACAACAAATTTTGACAAATAATGACTGCTCGACCTCATGAATTTAAGCAAACTGTGTCGTATTGTTTTTCGGCATGATTTATGTGCAACTATAGTCTTATTTGGATATTTTCAACCATGTTTGAGAAACCGCAAGTTTGAAACCACACATTTACTACAATCGTTAGTGGTGCAAAATTCTTAAGCTTTATAAAAAAAATTATGGTATTACAAACTTTAAAATTCATTCCTACAACGGTTATCAGCCCTAAACTTGAAAATTCAGGCAAAAAGAAACATCATACGTTCCATAAAAATGCCAGTACTCGATTGAAAAAGACTAATTATTGGTCATATAGCAACTTTTAAAAAATAAAAAAACTTAAAAAGTATGTCATCAAAAAGCCCATTTATTCAGCTATCGTTTGACATATCGATCATCCAAATCGGTTCAGTATGTCTAAAGTTATAAACGATTATGTAAGAGCTATCAAGCACTTAAATCCGTTAAGTCCGCGTAAAGTTACGCGGACTTAAAATTCTCCCAAATACGTGTAAATTTAAGTCCGCGGACTTAAGTGGACTTAATTAAGTCCATTTTAGAAACGTGCGAAAGTTAAGCCGGACTTAAATAAGTCCAGCAGCAACTTAAGTCCAACGTTATTTTTGGAATGCGATCGGACTTAAATTTAAGTCCGGTGACATTTTAGAAATGCGACTGGACTTAATTAAGTCCACTGGCCGCGTTAAGTCCACTTAAGTCCACTTAAGTCCACTTAAATCCGATTTTGCGTTCCAAAATTCCGGACTTAATTAAGTCCAGTTAAGTCAAGTCCAGTTAAGTCCATTTTAGAAAAAGGCCCTAATTATCGGCCATATAGCAACTTTAAAAAAAATAAAAAACTTAAAAAGTATGTCATCAAAAAGCCTATTTATTTAGCTATCATTTGACATATAGATCATCTAAATCGGTTCAGTATGTCAAAAGTTATAAACGATTATGTAAGAGCTATCAAGCACTTAAATCCGTTAAGACCGCGTAAAGTTACGCGGACTTAAAATTCTCCCAAATACGTGTAAATTTAAGTCCGCGGACTTAAGTGGACTTAATTAAGTCCATTTTAGAAACGTGCAAAAGTTAAGTCGGACTTAAATAAGTCCAGCGGCAACTTAAGTCCACTGTTATTTTTGGAATGCGATCGGACTTAAATTTAAGTCCAGTGATATTTTAGAAATGCGACTGGACTTAATTAAGTCCACTGGCAGCGTTAAGTCCACTTAAGTCCACTTAAGTCCACTTGAGTCCGATTTTGCATTCCAAAATTCCGGACTTAATTAAGTCCAGTTAAGTCAAGTCCAGTTAAGTTCATTTTAGAAAAAGGCCCTTAGACATGCGTCATGCACTAATTTGTCAGTTGCTGTAAAAAACCGTTGAGGCAGATGTTTTGTTTACGTTGTGCCACTAGCACTAAGGCCCGGTTCATAGACTCGTCCTTGTCCTTATAGTTTCCCCCGAGCCATGCCAGAACAACTACAGCCCCGTTGCCGGTCCCTTTCAGGCCGTAGTTAAAACTCACTAGATGTCTATTTTTGGCAGCAGCGGTGAGCTTGTGCCTGTCCCTATGTCCCCAGCGGTGAGCTTGTGCCTGTCCCTATGTCCCCAGCGGTGAGCTTGTGCCTGTCCCTATGTCCCCAGCGGTGAGCTTGTGCCTGTCCCTATGTCCCCAGCGGTGAGCTTGTGCCTGTCCCTATGTCCCCAGCGGTGAGCTTGTGCCTGTCCCTATGTCCCCAGCGGTGAGCTTGTGCCTGTCCCTATGTCCCCAGCGGTGAGCTTGTGCCTGTCCCTATGTCCCCAGCGGTGAGCTTGTGCCTGTCCCTATGTCCCCAGCGGTGAGCTTGTGCCTGTCCCTATGTCCCCAGCGGTGAGCTTGTGCCTGTCCCTATGTCCCCAGCGGTGAGCTTGTGCCTGTCCCTATGTCCCCAGCGGTGAGCTTGTGCCTGTCCCTATGTCCCCAGCGGTGAGCTTGTGCCTGTCCCTATGTCCCCAGCGGTGAGCTTGTGCCTGTCCCTATGTCCCCAGCGGTGAGCTTGTGCCTGTCCCTATGTCCCCAGCGGTGAGCTTGTGCCTGTCCCTATGTCCCCAGCGGTGAGCTTGCGCCTGTCCCTATGTCCCCAGCGGTGAGCTTGCGCCTGTCCCTATGTCCCCAGCGCTTTACTCTCACTTTTGTCACATGTTTCAGCCATCAGCTTCATTCCGTCAACAAGACCACTCACACAAAGATCAACATAATATGATAACTGGGCTTTGGTAATTTTGTCACTCAAACAAAATTACCTGGTGTTTTTTGCGCGCGCGACTGCTGTTTTTCTCTTACCTCAGCTGGCTAATTTCGGCGGTAGTCATATTTTTTTCTGCAACGTAATATTGTAAATTTCTGGTAATTCTACTCCTCATGGGTATATCTTCTCTCAAATGTCCACAGAGCATACATGTATGAGGGAGGATGGGGTAACCCCCCAAAATCAAGAGGCCGGGGGGGAGTGTCCCCAAAATTCGTGCAAAATTTAGAAAAATTGGGACTATTTTGAGAAAATTTTACAAAATTTGGCAAATTTTAGGGTATTTTTGATGTATCAGGGGGAGGGTTCCCAAAATTTGGCCGGAGAGGCCCCCAAAAATTTTGACCCTGTTACATGTCTATAATTGTCACAGGCCCACAGATACCCTATCACCCCCGTAAAAACAACAAAAAATAAAACTAACCACAAAGCGAGTGTCCATTGTTGCAGACAGTCTGGTGGTGGAATTGTGGCAGCTGATTAGCGGCGACAGTGGGAGCAGACAGCTGGGAGCCATTGAAGTGGATGGACTCTTTGGTGACAGAGGGGGAGAGTTCCAGGGATGCATAGCCGTGGTCCAGATCGCTGCCCACCGACAGGCCGCCTCCCGTGTCGTCGTCGTGGGGGGGCTGTGGTTTGCGGGGGGTGGAGGCGCGTTTGGGGGGAGACAGGGAACGGGTCACCCCCCGCAGGCTGCCACCAAAGTCAGCCATCAAATCAGCCGTGGGCGACAGGCCCCCGCCGTTTGTGCCCGCCGGCGTGGAGCAGTGGGAATTACTGCAGGAGGAATTAGTGTCCGAGAGGAGGTGGCGACCCGGGGGTAATGACCCTGTTTGACCTTTGCCCGACGACCCTGACCCTGAGCCCGACCCTTTGACCTCTTGACCTTGACGACGTTCTGGACTCTGGCTCTTGCCACGGACACCCGTCTTGATGGACACTCGATCACAGGGCACGGTCACCTGATGAGCATTGGCTGCTTCTCGATTACTACTACTGCTACTGCTGCTGCTACTACTGCTTGAGCCAACGTCAAGATTATGCAAACTCTGCAACAAAAACAGTACAAGCCTAATGCAATAATTCGTACTTGTGCAATCATTTACATAATCTAAATGAACAATCAAGAAAATGACCAGTTTGAAGGCTGTAGATAAGACAACAAACCAATTAGATAGTATTCTACCAATTACTAAAGTTGGAACAATAATTTACTAAAATATGACCGAAAAGTGCTGGATCCTGAGACAAAAAGGGACACACGATTTCATTACGAAAACAACCAGGGGGTTTTTTGTGCAATTGAAAAGTATTTTGCACAAACTTTGCACAACCTCCCAGTCCACAAGAATTCACCGTCCAACGTCCTTTGTCCACGAAGTCACAACTCTTTGGTTTTGTGCCACAAAAATTTTTTGGCACGTCTGCTGTTGGCCAAATTACAATGAATTGTCAAAAAAAATTTTTTTGACAATTTGATACAGGGTAAAAAAGTTTTTTTACCCTGTATCTGTTAGTGTTTATGTTATGTTTATGTATGTCGAGGTGGCAAACATACAGCTACCACGTATGGCACAAATGGCAGAGGGGGGCCGCCCCCCCCCCCCCAGAAATTTCTGCCGACTGAAATTTTACACAAGGATCCCCCTTTGGTTTTTTTGGTCCGGCCGAAAAATTTTTCTGATGCGTCTCCAATTGACCAAATTTGGCCTAAACATAAAAAATTTGCCTCATTTTTTTCCTGGGGGCGGCCGCCCCCAGCCCCTGCGGCTCTGTGGCTTACTATTCCTTGTTATTATCTCTCGTCAAAGCCTGTGCATGTGTACATGAGTACATTATGCTGCATTTGCATGTCTACACGACAGGGTTGGCAAGTCTCGGGTTTGCAACCGAGACCGAGACCGAGACCGAGACCGAGACCGAGACCGAGACCAGGCAACCGAGACCACCCAAACGAGAGCTACGAGCCGAGACCAGCTCTTGGAGACATCTTTTTAAAATATCAATTTTAGACACTTGAGGTATTTTGAAACGTGAAAAATTAGTGATTAAGTATGATAAAAGTGACCATTAGGTTGCGAGAACCATCATTATAAGGACCGGATGCATGAGAGTAACTGACAACCGGAGAAGAGGATCATTTTCCCGCTATTCAGACAACTTTTGGATATTTTTTCAAAGTTTCGCACAATTACTAGCAGGGCGTTTGGGCGTTTTAATACAGGCATTTTGTACTGCATACATAGGTTGGCACTTTTGCAGCCTAACTCCGGTGCCAGCATAAAATCGCCCGTGCTCGTGCTACGATCAGAAGTTCTGGTGGCACCATCACGGACCAGAAGAGAAGAGTTTCTACCGCTAATTCAGTTATGTGGGGGAGAGCCGGAAGGCTTGTTGCTCAACCCCAACCACCATAATTATAGCCAAAAAATTATTTGATTGTGGTGCCTAGGCTTTTTCAAATCCTTCATGTTTTAACATGCATTAACAGGTTGGGGGTCGCTCAAGAAATTTCAGTTAAACTGCACACTCAATTTGCGCTTGGTGAAATTGAAGAAGCCAGCATTTTTTAAATTACAAATTAACTACGAAGTTAGGACTATCTGGTAAATGATGGCCACTACAGGGTTTTTTTTTCAAAATCGGCACTGTGTAAATGTTGTGTAAATTAAGAATTTGCTGTGTAAATTAAGGGTATGTTGTGTAAATTTTGGAAAGTGTGTATTTAGGCATTTTTTAGGTAAAAAAAATTATTTTTTGCACTTAAAAACCCCATATTTTGACTTTGCGACTTACGAAACTACGAAAATAAAAATTATGAAGAATGAGAATAGAGTGTATCTACGCTGTGCACCCTAGTGCCGACTGCACCCGAAAAACGCCTTATACGCAGGTTTACACACATCTGTTTCATCAGCCAGATCCTACACATTTTTAAATTCCGGGTTTAAAACCTGCCGTGCAGCTTTGAAGTATCACATACATGTAACAGCACCAATTTTTTGGGTATATACCCCTACTTCCCTGGTGGGGGAGCCCCCTATCCTGAATCAACCAACCCTCCTTTCCCAAGACTGATTTTTATTCTGAAGTTTTACATTTTTTAGATAAAAGTTACAGAAAAATCGCTTAAATTTGATAAAAAATGGCCAATTTTCAAGTGCCAGTCTTAGGAAGCCCGCAGAAATTGGAGATTTTTTGTTTTTGAGTCAAAAATAAGACTTATTTTCTTTGTTACAAAGCGGTCACAGGCCGCAGTCGCCACTTGGCGATTTTTTGAAAAGTTTACTACCAAAATAGACAGTTTTATCAACTTTTGCGCGGAAATAGGGCTGTGTAAATCAGTGTGGATTTTTATTTTTTGTTGTGTAAATTAGGCGGCCGATGTGTAAATACACATTTTACACAAAAAAACCCTGATTTTACATATACATGCTTGAAGTTGAAAGGTTCCAGATAAGTCAGGCAACCCATTCTAGCTCAAACCTTTGTTCGAAACTCTAGCTTGACAAAACTACGGACGGTGCATAATACAAAGTTTAAACTTGAAGTTTGCTAAAATTAGCCAGTGCAGTGACATTCCATTGCTGCAGCAGACAGTTTATCACTTCATGCTTCTCAGTCAATCTTGAAATTTCCCAAAAAAACCTTACGTCCCTAGGGGTAATTTGGGCCCCGGAACACAAATCCGAGGTCCATTTTTGTCTAGGACCCCTCTGGACCCTTCCATGACCCCCCTAGGGCACCATGCCCAGGGGGTCCCCAGAGGTCAAATTTTCGAAATTGGGATTTTGACGTCCCTAGGGGTAATTTGAGCTCCTGAACACAAACAGAGGGACCTCTACCTAGAATAGAGGGTCCTTTGCTTAGAATAGAGGGTCCTCTACCCACTGTCGGCAACCCGTTGTAGCCACCCGACTAGTTTCAGGCTTATTTGGCTAAAATTTGGTATTAAAAGTTTGCACACTACAAAAGTAAAATGCACAGTCAAAAAGTATTTTGCACACTTTCGAAACCGAAAAAAAACCCAGAAAAGAACAAACAGCAAGCATCAAGACAGGGTTTTTTTTCAAATCCGAGACTGCGTCTATTTTGCGTCCCGTTCAAAAAAATTGCGTCCCACAAAATGACAGTGCGTCCAGGTGGGACCGTCCTTTTTATCGGTATATTCAATATGTTATTCACGTTATTGACACTCTCGGTGACCGACCCTCGCTATTCGCCAACAACAGAAACAGTAGCGTAGCCACAAAAATTTTAAAACTAGAATTCTTTCAAGAATTTTTGGAATGACGTGTAAAATGTACGTTTTAGAAATTTGACAACTTGAAATTGCATTCCAAACGCCAGATTACCAAGTCGCTAAGTTGTAGAGATCTGGGGCAGGGGCCCCCAGGACAAAATTCGGACACTTTAATTTTTTTATTATTTTTATTTTTATTTTTATTTTATTTTATTCGGAATTTAGTCAATTGCAGACGTATCGGAAATTTTTCCGGCGGGGCCATTAAAACCAAACAAGAGAAACAAGAGTGTACGAAAGCCGAGTTTAACTTTTAAATTTAGGGACTAGTGTTGGGACGAAAGTCATAACACTATGTAATCATAACTAATAATAATATATGGGTTTTAAACTACTATCGAAAACAATTGTAGCTGTAGTTCAAGCTTGAATCGTTAGAGACCAGGGAAAATTTTACATATTTGATAGTTTCGACGCCATTTTGGAATTTTTTTCAATAATTTAGCGAAGAAAATGCTATTTTCGTCACTTTTTGAACCAAATCAGCTAACACTTTTTTCAGCTTCAGCCGAAAAAAATGCGAAATTTCAGAAAAAAAGTGCGGCGTTTCGCACTTTTTGATGCAAAAAAAATACCGGCGTACACAGAAAAAAATTTCGGGGAATAACTTTTCGATTTTTTGTATTGGATTAAAATACACATGTTGGCAATTTTGGCAACACTTGAATTCGAATTTCAAACACAAGATGATTGTAAGCCACAAATCTGCAGGGGTCTAGGGACGGCAGTTCTAGAAATAGAATTTGAGATTTTTTCAATTTGTAGGCCGAATTTGGTAAACAGGACTTCGTCATTGGTCGGGTTTTTTGAAATTTCTTAACGGCTGATCATCGGTTGTGAAAATTGTGAAAAATTACACAAAACTCTCAGGACGGCTCCATAAATTTAAATATATATAAATGTCACAATCGTTGCTTTTTGGCCAAAAAGGGTAAAAAATGCGCTAGTCTTAATCTTGTATATGCGGAATAATGTTTTATTAACATTTAAAGGTTCCAACGATGTCGCCTCCCCGTGGTGGAACTGGACGCAGCCCCGAATTCCCGGATTCTGGTTGCGACAAATGGCATCAGCCCCCCCTAACTAACACTCGTGGCAGAGGCAAACAACAACAACAACAACAACATTAACATTTAAATGTAAAGTCTACTGCATTAAGTAACAAAAGCAAGTCTGCGAAAAAAATGTGATTTTGCTAAAAAATGTCAAGCTTTTCGCAAACTTGCGAAAATTTGCCATCGAAAAAAACCCAGGGCGTATACGAAATTCTTTTTGGCCAGGCAATAAAAACCAAAGGTGGGACTCTTGTGCAAAAAATTTCGGGTGGGGGAGTTCTCTCCGTTGGCAACCCCTGAGTATGACTTTGCTAGAAACGATACACTAAAGAGTCTACAGAGCTAATAACTAGTGCCCAATGCACCAATATACACAATATTTTATGCTTTTATGAAGCATAAAACCAATGGCCACTAAGCTACAGGGTTGTAGGGGCCTGAGGACGGCAGCTCCCAGAAGAAATTTAGACATTTTTAGTAGGGATGGAAGTCTCGGTCTTGGTCTCGGTCTCGGTCAAAACCCGAGACTAGCCCAGTCTCGGTCTCGGTCTCGGTCTCGGTCTCGGTCAAAACCCGAGACTAGCCCAGTCTCGGTCTCGGTCTCGGTCTCGGTCTCGGTAGTCGAAAAGTCTCGGTTTGTACCCGGTCTCGGTTTTTCAAATCTGTGAAAATTTTTCCTGTGGTCCCCCCTTTGGTTTATGTTTTTGGCAGGAAATTTTTTTCGGAAATGTTCATTTCACCAGAATTTCACTGAGATTCTGTCAATTTTTTCTGAAAACAACTTTACCGTGGTTGTTTAGTTTATCAGTAAACACAGTACATACACAAAAATGTACGTTTATGATTAGGTTTCTTATTTCATATTATCTTTCAAGTCTGTCTGTGTCATTATTATGATATTTAATTCTTTAGTATTAGTGTTTGGCTGGTCAACTTTTTTATGCCATTTGGTGGCTTCACATACTTAACTGTAATTTCCAATCAATTAGTATGAGTTTAGCAAAAAATCAAAACAAGCACTTCTGTTGACGAGGGCTCATAATTTGACGTGACCACATTAAAGTATTATTTTACCGTATCGGTAAAATTAGGCGCGGCACGCACCAAAATTTTTTGTCAGGACCTACTACTTAGTTTTTCATTTTCAATCAAGTCATAATGAGTCTGAAAATCTGTTCGACGATTACGTTTTACGTATGTGTAAGTACATACAATTTAAAAATTGACCGGTGATTTAGAATGCTTTAACATTTTATTTTTATATCATGCTAAGAAACACAGACTAAAAACATTATTCTACTTTCTATGTCAGGAAAAAATTGCAAAAATTTCAGAGCTGATGGGAATCGAACCCCCTAACCCGTGTTTCGCAATCACACGTCTTATTGGATAGGCCACAGCTCCGTTGGATGATTCGATTATAATCGTGTCTAACTAAATGTTTTGTTAAGTGCATCACGAGAAGAACTGCCTTGACAGTGATTCAAAAGAATCGATATCCAGTCTGCCATTGTTTGTTATGCAGAGACACGCACACACACATACATACACACAACGTACGCGCTGCGAGTCGCACACAAGTCACAGCTGGTCATTCCAGCAGGCTTCAGTGATGCACTGAAACTGAGAATGATTTACATGCATTTTCATTTTCAGTGCATTAACTGAAATTAGTATGCATGGCCGCTGAGGCGGCCGCGCAAAAAATCTGTGAAAGTTCAACTAAACGCACTACTAAGAACTATGCGGTGACACATGTAGTTCGGTAGATGAGAAGACAAGACTCTACTGACTACTCCCAACTGAAATTTAGTCCCATGGGATTGAGGGGGCCCCACGCACAGGGGTGTCACGCCGGAGGCAAAGAATGAAAGAGCGTCACGGCGCGCAGGTCTAATTTTTGAGCCAAACCCTTTCTATCTTGGGTGTATTTTAGCAGAACATTGGTAATTCCAATACAATCGGAGCTATTTTTAACTAAATTAGAGCCAAACAGTGTCAAAATTTGCTATTTTCTGGCAAGAACAAGGACAAATTGCGTCTGTTTTGGAACAGGGGTCAAAATTTCACAATATTCAAGAGGACATGGTCCCACAGTCCCACACAAACGGGGGAAAGAACCAGCAATGTAACCAAAATTGTCGTGATGTAGCTGTTATTTATACATAAGGTGTCTGACCATGGTCTTGTAATATTGCCTAAAAACTTGTAAAAAGTCATCAAATCGATAGGTAAAAAAATGGCGAAAAATGACCCAAAGTCTCGGTTTTGGCGGTCTCGGAATTTGGTCTCGGTCTCGGTAGTCTCGGTTTCGTGGTCTCGGTCTCGGTCTCGGTCTCGGTCTCGGAAAAAAAACCGAGACTTCCATCCCTAATTTTTAGATTTTTAGGGCAAACTTGGTCGGTTGGAGACGTTTCAGAAATTTTTTTACAATTCAGGCACCAGCACCTGTTCATGGCGTTTATATTTGGGGATCTTTTAGTCAGATTTGCAAAAAAATCACTGCGTCCAGTTTGCGTCCCACTAAAAAAGTTTGCGTCCAGCTGAATGTCTGGACGCACTGTGGGACGCAAAAAAACCATGCGATCAAGAGTACAGCAAGTAGTCACAAGAATCTCACCACCTGCTTTATCTCAGGGTTCAAGCATTTTTTGATCAGAATTAGTTAAATAATCTTAAAAACCTGGCAGCGCTTAAGTACATTTAAGTAGCTCTGTAAGTAAAGCTACACTCTCAAGTGATTGGTCTGCACCTCGCTTTTGCTGAGCGCTACCCCCGCCGCAGACACCCCCTTGGCGCCCCCGACCCCCTTGTGCTGGGCCCCCTTCTTGTGCTGGTTGGCCGTCTTTCGCTTCTTCTTGCCCCCGCTGGGCTGTTGCTGTTTCACGGCCGCGTCCTGCAGCTCTGCGCACAACACTTCCAGTGAGGCACTCAACCCGTGTTTGCTCTCCCAGCTCAACTGAAATATTACTAACAAACCATGTGTAGTTCATTCTAGCTCAGCTGAAATCAACAATTATCAACTATGTGTAGTTCATCACAACAAGGCAGAAATACTAATACAATAACGTGTAGTTCATACAAACGCAAGTGAAATCAACTTGAACTACATGTAGTTCATCACAACAAATAAAAAATATACGATAATGTGTAGTTCATTCAAGCTCAGCTGAAATTAACAATAATGAACTATGTGTAGTTCGTTGTTCATCATAGCTAGGCAAAAAGATTCATACGATGAACTACAACTAGTCTTCGCAGCCTGGTTAAAAAGATATTACAAACTCGAAGTACATGTAGTTCATCCGAGAATACCAAAAATCATCCATAATATCAAGAGTACATAATAGCTTCTCACTCTATATAGAAGAAGAGTGAGACACTCTCCAGCCTGCCTGTGTTCTAGCACAGGCAGATGCGCTGGTCGTTTTCAAGCTACATGTTGACATTCTATGCAACATGTGACTGGCCAATCAGCGTGTAGATTCCCTGCGTAGCACACTTTAGTATATAATCGCTGATGCGTTGATAAGCATTAAGATAGGGATAAAAGCTTAATAACTCATTATTTTTTCATAGTCTGCTTGCAAAAACATTAAAAAAGGTTTGTAAATACTTCTAAGGATATTTTGGCAAACTTTCAGCGAAATTGATTGAGAAACTTTTGAGATATAAACTTTACTGAATTTCTTCAAAGTTTCTCAATCAATTTCGCTGAAAGTTTGCCAAAATATCCCCAAAGGTATTTACAAACCTTTTTTAATGTTTTTACAAGCAGACTATGAATAAATAATGAGTTATTAACCTTTATCCCTATCCCGTTTTATGATTGGAGCACGTGCACAGGCGTCTGCCAATCAGAGAATAGAAGCTCGCTTCTGATTGGCCAGTCACATGTTGCATAGAATGTCAACATGTAGCCTGAAAACGACCAGCGCATCTGCCTGTGCTAGAACACAGGCAGGCTGGAGAGTGTCTCACTCTTCTTCTATATAGAATGAGACGCTATTATGTACTCTTGATAATATTAACAGTCCTACACAATGTAGTTCATATTATCAGGTTAGTCAAAAACAATTTTAGAAACGACATCTAATTAGCCTAATCCTAGCTTGGCTAAAATAATTACGAAACCGTATGCAGCAGGGGCGGTGACCTACAAGAAGGTGGGGGGGGGATACGGCATAAACTTTTTTTACCTTTTAGATACGTCTGAACTTGACCAAATTCGGCCTAAAAATCAAAAATTTCCCCAATTTTTTTTCTGGGAGCTGCTGCCCCCAGACCCCTGCAACTCTTTGGCTTAGTGTTCCTTGCTTTTGTCTCGCATGAAAGCATATGCATGTCAATATAGTTGCATTGTGCACTTTGTAATTGCTTAATACACTGTACTAGTAAGGAAAAATGCCCTTGTCGGGCGGCTCCTTGGGTAGAATAGGTTACTGTCTAAAGCGGAAAAATACTTAGGCTGAGCTTGTAAAAGCATTGGTACAAGACTTTATTAACGAGAATATGCAATTCGTGTGAGCTCGTCAAAGTAGGTGGACTAGGTATACCTGTTGAGAATAGGAATATGATCTTCGTAGGGCAGACACTGTTTTCCGCACCCTATTCGCGCGACCTTCAGCTAAATTATATAATGTGCTTATGTAACATACAGGCTTTTTTTACACTAACTCAACATTGGCAAATGGCAAAAACGTTAGAGCGGGCACTCATAATAATTTTAGCTGAAATGTCGACTGTTGGCTGAACGGCTGAAATAATTCGGGGGTGTGCAAACAATCGGTCAGGGATTGCTAAGGTTCTCGGCTGACAAGGACGCTGAAAACCCTACCTCGCACCAATGTATTTTGCACGCCATAAATGGGTCAATTTGGTCGCAGTTTCTTGTAAGCTCTTGTTTTTAGATTATGGACTCTCAGATGATGGATTAGTTCCTACTGTAGCTTACACACATCTAACACAATATGCATAATTTAAATATGATCGAATAAAGTAAGTCGAATGAAGTAAGATGCTTACTAAGTACATATACATATATTTCGATCAAACGATCAGTTAAGAATCTGGATAAGGTCTGCAGTTATCTCACAGAACCTTTTTATCAAGCATATATACTTTACAACAATAGCTCAGCCTAAGTATTTTTCCGCTTTAGCCAGACAGTAACCTATTCTACCCAAGGAGCCGCCCGACAAGGGCATTTTTCCTTACTAGTCCACTCTCTTTTGCCGCTGTAGTGGAAACGAAGCACAGAGCATAGCTATCACTACATATAGCTATGACGGCTTTACTGCCTGAATCGGACCAATGTAGTATGTACGTAAGTGTACATGTGTACATGTACATACAATATACATGTATATATCCCTATGTAAAATTTGACCCCTTGGATTCCCGTTCGGGGGATTGGAATCCAGGAAGGCTCTAGACAAAAACAAACCACGGATCAGGGTTGGCGCGATAGCGCCCAACCCTAGAATAGGAAAATTTAGCACTATTGCGGATTTTGAGAATTTGAACTTTTTGTAGCTAAAAATGTAGAAGAGATTTTTACACGAAATTTTGTGTGTGCACACCCCTTGGCAATACCTAAGTGCTGGCAAAATTTCAGCCGGATCGGTCAAGTATTTTCTGAGATACCCCCGGGGACCCCCCAAAATTCACGGACTTTCGCTCTTTTTTTTTTCCCAGAACTTTTCTCGCCGGTAGTTCATCCGAGCGACACCTTTTTTGGTTTTTCACATTTCGTATAGCCTGCAATAGACACGGAAAAAATGGTTTTGCTCGGGTGTTTCCGTGAGAGGCTGTGCTGGGAGGGAGGAAACCCCTTTTTTGGGGTCCAAAAAATGACTAAGTACGAAAAAGTTTAGCACACTTTTTAATAAGTTGCGCAAAACGGCCAGTCATGATCTTTTGCATGTGAGGTGGTACAGTAGTGGAATAGAAACTAACATGGGCTTTTTTTTAATTTCGGCCTATAAGCCCCAGGGCATGCCCATACCCCCCGCCACGTGTATTACGGGGGTAGGTTCGCTACGGGCAGTGGAGCTATCATGGTTATAGCTGGAAGTCTGTCGTTTTGTATACGAATATAAACCCATATGCTGTGCATTCACTGGTATTATCACTTTCTTGCTCAGATGTTGAATAGTCCCCTAGACGGTACCCCCCTGTTGGCTGTATGTCATGTATGCGCGTACGTAACTTTACAGTAGAATAATTTAGTTTGCTGTTTGTTTTTCATGATAGTTCAAGTTTTTTCGTGTAATATGGATTGTGAACTTGCGAACATATCATATTAACACCCATTGCCCCACCGATTGACCCCTCAGGGTGTTCCCATAGGGGACTCGGGACCCTTTTGCACTTTTGGGGTCAAAAATTTTTTTCCGAGTTTATTCTCAAAAATTTGTCTCTAGGGGTAGTTTGGTGTCCTGAACACGAATCTGGGATGTATTTTTGCCTATACCCACTCTGGACACCCATGGCCCCCAGGGTGCCACCTAAGGGGGTCAAAATGGGTCAATTTTTTCGAATTTGAAATTTTGATGTCCAGTGGGGTAATTTGACCCCCTGAACACGAATCCGAGGTTCATTTTTGTCTGTGACTCTCGTAAACTCTCCTACGACTCCCTCCTAGGATACCCCCCACAACGGATCCAAGGGGTCAGTGGCGGATCTAGAAATTTTCCATGGGGGGGCTCGGACCCCGATAGGCCCCCCGACCAATAGGCCCCATTTCTTTGAAATGTGTTAAAATGCACATAAATGCGATGATAACGCAAAAAACGACACATATTAACACATTTCGTTAAAAAATCAATTTTTGGGCCGAATTTTTATTGAACGTAAAATTAGAGTTCAAAACACCTAAAATTACAAAACCGGCGCGCCGGCGAGGGTGCACCAGCTAGCCAATTGAAAACTGTAAGAAGATTTTTGGCACTACGAACCATAAATTTACTTAAAATGTCAATTTTACCCCAATAAAACAGCTTAA
This sequence comes from Trissonchulus sp. WLG1_4, assembly GCA_030248245.1. Lineage (NCBI taxonomy): Eukaryota > Metazoa > Nematoda > Enoplea > Enoplida > Ironidae > Trissonchulus > Trissonchulus sp. WLG1_4. The sequence continues at coordinate 16,164 of JASANF010009464.1, forward strand.
ATGATACACGTAACAGTGTATTAGCAAATAAATAGTGCACAATGCACAAATATATACATATATACGCCTTCATGAAAGACAAAAGCAAGGAACAGTAAAGCCATAAGGTTGCAGGGGTGTGGGGGCGGCAGCCCCCAGAACAAAATGTGAGAAATTTTTTTATTTTTAGGCTGAATTTGATCAATTGGATACGTATCGGAAACTTTTTCCTGCCAGACTATAAAACCAAATAGGGGGGATTCTTGTGTAAAAGTTTAGTCGTTGAAAGTTTCTGGGGAGGGCACTGGCGGTCCCAGGCTTTGATTTTTTTTTTGGGGGGGGGGTCTGCAGAATTTTGTTCACTTTTTATGATAGCGTTTTTCAGTTTTACGCTATCTTGTTAGTGCCGCGGCCATATCAAGGCAATGAGTTGAATGTGTTTGTAGTAAAACCAGTGGCGTACCCAGAAAATAAATGGATATTTTTTCAATTTTTAGGCCGAATTTGGTCAACTGGAGACGTATCAGAAATTTTTTCCGACAGGAAAATAAAACAAAATATGGGAGCATTACAACAGACAGTGTATATATTACACACCTAAATGCAGCATGATGTACTCGTGTAGACATGCAAATGCAGTCTAATGTACTTGTATGTACATGCATAGGCTTCGATGAAGGATAAGAACAAGAAATAGTAAGCCACATAGTCTCAGGGGTCTGGGGGCGGCAGCCCCCAAGAAAAACAAATTGTGGAAAATTTTTCATTTTTAGACCAAATTTGTTCAATTGGAGACGTATCGGAAATCTTTTTCTGCCGATCAATAAAAACAAAGGAGGGACCATTGTGTCAAATTTCAGTCGGAACAAATTTCGGGGGGGGGCTCTACGGACCTAAATAGGCCCCCAAAGCAACATGGAGAGGAGAGGGACCTACCTACTCCACAGCAGGCTACAAGGGCCTAAATAGGCCCCAAAGCAACATGGAGAGGGGCCTACCTTAGTCCACAGCAGGCTACAAGGGCCTAAATACGCCCCAAAGCAACATGGAGAGGGGCCTACCTTAGTCCACAGCAGGCTACAAGGGCCTAAATACGACCCAAAGCAACATCAAGAGGAGCCTATCTAGTCCAGAGCAGGCTACAAGAAACTGAATAGGCCCAAAAGCAACATAGACAGGGGCCCATCTAGTCCACAGCCGGCTACAAGGGCTTAAATAGGCCCCAAATCAACATGGAGAGGGGCCTATCTAGTCCGGAGCAGGCTACAATGGGCCTAAATAGGCCCAAAAAAGCAACATAGAAAGGGGCCCATCTACTCCACAGCCGGCTACAAGGGCATAAATAGGCCCCAAAACAACATGGAGAGGGGCCTATCTAGTCCACAACAGGCTACAAGGGCCTAAATAGGCCCTAAAACAACATGGAGAGCGACCTACATGTATGCACAAGTCGGGCCCCGACTCGATAGGCCCCTTTCGACCCAATGAGCTCGAGCCCCCCCCCCTAGATCCGCCTATGCAAGGGGTCAAGTTTTGAAAATTCGGATTTTGATGTTCATAGGTGTAATTTGACTCCCTGAACATGAATCTGAGGTCTATTTTGTCTATGACGCTCGTTGACTCCCCTGCGACCCCACCACCTCCCTCAGGGTACCCCCCCCCCCGACAGGGGTCCAAGGGGTAAAACTTTCAAAACTTTGGTTTGTTTTTTGTCTAGAACCTCCCTGGATCCCAACACCCCCCGAACGGGAATCCAAGGGGTCAAATTTTACATAGGTATATATACATGTATATTGTATATACATGTACACACACATGTACACGTACATACTACATTGGTCCGCTTTAGGCAGGGAAGCCGTCATAGCTATATGTAGTGATAGCTATGCTCTGTGCTTCGTTTCCACTACAGCGGAAAAAGAGTGGACTAGTAAGGAAAAATGCCCTTGTCGGGCGGCTCCTAGGGTAGAATAGGTTACTGTCTGTCTAAAGCGGAAAAACACTTAGGCTGAGCTTGTAAAAGCATTGGTACCAGACTTATTAACGAGAATATGCAATTCGTGTGAGCTCGTCAAAGTAGGTGGACTAGGTATACCTGTTGAGAATAGGAATATGATCTTCGTAGGGCAGACACTGTTTTCCGCACCCTATTCGCGCGAACTTACAGCCCGTTCTGGGTTTGTTTCAACTGTATTTTCCTATTATTATTATTGTTGTAAAGTATGTATGCTTGATAAAAAGGTTCAGTGAGATAACACTGATCGTTTGATCGAAATATGTGTATGTTACTTAGTAAGCATCTTACTTCATTCGACTTACTTCATTCGATCATATTTAAATTATGCATATTGTGTTAGATGTGTGTAAGCTACAGTAGGAGCAAATCCATAATCTGAGAGTCCATAATCTAAAAACAAGAGCTTACAAGAAACTGCTACCTAAATTGACCCATTTATGGCGTGCAAAATATATATATTGGTGCGAGGTAGGGTTTTCAGCGTCCTTATCAGCCGAGAACCTTAGCAATCCCTGACCGATTGTTTGCACACCCCCGAATTATTTCAGCCGTTCAGCCAACAGTCGAAATTTCAGCTAAAATTATTATGAGTGCCCGCTCTAACGTTTTTGCCATTTGCCAATGTTGAGTTAGTGTAAAAAAGCCTCTATGTTACATGAGCACATGATATATATAATTTAGCTGAAGGTCGCGCGAATAGGGTGCGGAAAACAGTGTCTGCCCTACGAAGATCATATTCCTATTCTCAACAGGTATACCTAGTCCACCTACTTTGACGAGCTCACACGAATTGCATATTCTCGTTAATAAGTCTGGTACCAATAAGCTCAGCCTAAGTGTTTTTCCGCTTTAGACAGACAGTAACCTATTCTACCCAAGGAGCCGCCCGACAAGGGCATTTTTCTATTCCTCTCTCGCTCCGAAACCAGGCACAGAGCATAGCTATCACTACATATAGCTATGACGGCTTCACTCCTGAAGCGGACCAATGTAGTATGTACGTAACTGTACATGTGTACATGTATATAATAATATATCAAAATTCAACCGTTTTGAAAGTTTTACCCCTGTGGACACAAATGTCAAATTTTGAAGTTTTACCCTGGGGGTACCCTGAGGGAGGTGGTGGGGTCGCACGGAAGTTAGCGAGCGTCATAGACAAAAATAGACCTCAGATTCGTGTTCAGGGAGTCAAATTACACCTATGAACATCAAAATCCAAATTTTCAAAACTTGACCCCTTGGATCCGTCGTGGGGGGGTACCCTGGGAGGGGGTCGTAGGAGAGCTCACGAGAGTCACAGACAAAAATAAACCTCGGATTCGTGTTCAGGGGGTCAAATTACCCCAATGGACATCAAAATTTCAAATTCAAAAAAATTACCCATTTTGACCCCCTAGGCACACCCTGGGGGGGCTATGGGGGTCAGAGTGGTTATAGACAAAAATAAATCCTAGATTCGTGTTCAGGACACCAAATTACCCCTAGAGACAAGTTTTTGAGAATAAACTCGAAAAAAAATTTTTGACCCCAAAAGTGAAAAAGGGTCCCGAGTCCCCTTTGGGAATGCCCTGGGGGGCAATCGGTGGGGCAATGGGTATTAATATGATATGTTCGCAAGTTCACAATCCATATTACACGAAAAAACCTAAACTATCATGAAAAACAAACAGCAAACCTAATTATTCTACTGTGAAGTTACGTACGCGCATACATGACATACAGCCAACAGGGGGGGTACCGTCTAGGGGACTATTCAACATCTGAGCAAGAAAGTGATAATACCAGTGAATGCACAGCATATGGGTTTATATTCGTATACAAAACGATAGACCTCCAGCTATAACCATGATAGCTCCACTGCCCGTAGCGAACCTACCCCCGTAATACACGTGGCGGGGGGTATGGGCATGCCCTGGGGCTTATAGGCCGAAATTCAAAAAAAGCCCATGTTAGTTTCTATTCCACTACTGTACCACCTCACATGCAAAAGATCATGACTGGCCGTTTTGCGCAACTTCTTAAAAAGTGTGCTAAACTTTTTCGTACTTAGTCATTTTTTGGACCCCAAAAAAGGGGTTTCCCCCCTCCCAGCACAGCCTCTCACGGAAACACCCGAGCAAAACCATTTTTTCCGTGTCTATTGCAGGCTATACGAAATGTGAAAAACCAAAAAAGGTGTCGCTCGGATGAACTACCGGCGAGAAAAGTTCTGGGAAAAAAAAAAAAAAGAGCGAAAGTCCGTGAATTTTGGGGGGTCCCCGGGGGTATCTCAGAAAATACTTGACCGATCCGGCTGAAATTTTGCCAGCACTTAGGTATTGCCAAGGGGTGTACACACACAAAATTTCGTGTAAAAAGCTTTCCTATATTTTGAGCTACAAAAAGTTCAAATTCTCAAAATCCGCAATAGTGCTAAATTTTCCTATTCTAGGGTTGGGCGCTATCGCGCCAACCCTGATTATAAAAATGCCCTTCACAGAAGGGCAGCAATGAATTTTAGTCCTTAATAAACAAAAATCTACTTTTCACAGAAGGGCAGCAATGTTAGTAGAATAGGAAAGCGGAAAAATGCTAATATGCTTGTTAAACACCCAGGACAAGTTTTGCCGCCGAATAGGAAAACGCAGCTTGCTAAATGAAGCGGACAAGAGTTGTGTCAGAATAGGAAAACGCAGCTTTTTAAATGAAACGGACACGTCAGTGCTTTCTGCACCCTATTCGCGCGAATAACTAGGAAAAGCATTCTTGCCGCTTATATACTATCACATATTCACATGTCAGGACTTGTTAGTGTAAAGTAGATATACAGTTACTTAATTTAAACTTCTTCACATATTACATACATATCTATTTTTGTAAACATCTTTCCCGAAAGTTACGAATGACATATTTTAAATAAACATTTCACAGCAAGTACATACTAATATTCAACACGAAGCTTAGTCTACTTAAATGTTTATGATGATTAAACACATGTACGTATATATGTGTAAAAATAAAAACGAATGACCGCTATGATCGATTAATGATTCTTGTGAATGTACGACTCATTACAAGAATGTTTATTCCGGTAATGGCTTGCCTTTGTAAATAACATCAAGAACCAGCTATGTATACTATACTTTTCCGGCAACAGAGCAGCTCATGATAATGGCTGATTAGTTCGCGCGAATAGGGTGCAGAAAGCACTGACGTGTCGCAGGGCGATTGCTATTCTGACGCAAGTCTTGTCCGTTTCATTTAAAAAGCTGCGTTTTCCTATTCTGACACAACTCTTGTCCGCTTCATTTAGCAAGCTGCGTTTTCCTATTCGGCGGCAAAACTTGTCCTGGGTGTTTAACAAGCATATTAGCATTTTTCCGCTTTCCTATTCTACTAACATTGCTGCCCTTCTGTGAAGGGCATTTTTATAATAATCCTATCCATTTTTCCGCTTGAGAGATTCAGCTTCAAATCATGAAAATGTTTTCACCGGTATCACAGGGGGCGGGGGTTGCACAAGTTTTGGTTATTACGTAAATCTGGCAACAAAACAAATAGCACGCTGCAATGCACAGTAAATATATGGGTTTATATTCGAGTACAAGACGACAGGAGTGGGTTTATATTCGAATAAAAGACGACAGGAGTCCATCTGTATATAACTGTTTTGGCTACACTGCTTCTTTTTTAGAAGAAAACAATTCTTTTTCCTCACAACAACGTTATATTCACGTTCAGCACCTCAAATTAACCTTTTTCACAGTTTTTCAACAAAACTAAGAAAATTCAAAAATTTGGTCAGTTTGACATTCTGGCACTTTGCCAGGATTGCCAAGGTGGAACAGTTCTTACGACGCGTACCAAACAGTATCAGCTGACACGCCTGGCTTATATATTAAGTTGCAATAGAAAAACAGAACAAGCCGTTATCCCTTAAAGCGTTATACATTGATGAAATCATGAAAAATCATCTTTTCAACGGTATATATCACAGGGTGGTACACCAGTTCTGGCTACAACGTAAATGCGGCAACAAAACAAATAACACGCTGCAATGCACAGTATATGGGCTAATATTCGAATACAAGACGACAGGCCTTCATCTGTAACCGTTTTGGCTGTACTGCCTACATATTTCCTATGTATAGTACACACAACCGTACTTGACCACTGAGCACTATTTTGGAAGGAAATACTAATTATTTTGTCAAAATAACGTTATATTCGCGTTCAGCACCTCAAATTACCCCTTTTCGCAGTTTTTTGACAAAACTGAAAAAAATTCAAAAATTTGGTCAAATTGACCATTTTGGCACTTTGCCAGGGTTGCCAAAGTGGAACAGAGCATACAACGCAGACCAAAACGTATCAAATGATACCCCTGCACATATATATTACGTTGCAATAGAAATACAGAACGAGCAGTTACCCATTAAAGCGTTATACATTGAGAAAATCATGAAAAATCATGTTTTCAACGGTATCACAGGGGGGTGCACCAGTTCTGGCTACTACGTAAGTCTGACAACAAAACTAATAGCACGCTGCAATGCACAGTATATGGGTTTATATTCGAATACAAGACGACAGGCCTCCATCTATAACCGTGTTGGCTGCACTGCCCATAGGTAGCCTACCCCCATAATACACGTACAGTACCTTCCGAGCCCCCTCCCCAGCGCTATAGTGGCACGATCGACTCCAAAATAGCAGATGCACTACAACCCCACTACACTACCATGCATGCAAAAGATCAGACTTGGGCTGTTTGCGTGACGTCTCAAAAGCTGGCACATATTTTTACCGGACTTTGCCATTTTTCGAGGCCCAAAAAAGGGGTTTCCCCCCTCCCAGCAGAGCCAAAACGGCAAAGGCCTAGAACACCATTTTGCTAATGCCTCTATTCCCAACCAGATTGAATATAAATAGCACAAAAAAGTGCCCCGCCAATGTGTATTTCTTGAGATTTGCGACCGGGAAAAAAAAAAAAGACGGAAAAATCCGAGTTTGCGGGAGACGATTTTTCATATCTCGGGTAATACCCAACCGATTTGCCTGAAATTTGGCCAGCATGTAGCCGTCCCCCAGGCAAGTACACATACCAAATTAAAACAGATTTGCTTGCATAAATTTTCAGTTATTAAAAAAATTCATTTTAAAATCTCGCAATATGGTGTGTGGGTCCTATTCTAGGGTTTGGCGCTATCGCGCCAACCCTGATTATACCAGTAGCTCTTCAACATATATTCACTTGACCTTCCAAGCAGGGTTTTTTTTCAAAATTGGCACTGTGTAAATTTGTTAAATATAAAATTCTGTATAATAGTATTTGTATAATTTTAAGTGTTATTATTTAAATTTCTAACACAAAAAAAAAAAAAAAAAAAAATAATATTTCCCCCCCCGAAAAGCCCAAATTTATTATTTTATAGTTTGAGTTTTTATGTTGACCAAATTTGCCCTAAAAATGCTGCATTTACTTGTCTAATACACCGCGATGTGACGTTCCCGGTTTCGATTTACCTTTCCTGTCTGCTGAAAAAATTTCTGATACGTCTCCAATTAACCAATTTCGACCAAACCACCAAAGATTTTATGCAATTTTTTCTGGGGGCTGTCGCCCCCATACCCCTGCGATTCTGTGGGTTTGTCTCTCATGACAGTATGTGTAGTATGTGTACATAAGTGCATTGTTGGCAGTTTATTTGCTTAATATATACACTATGTAGTGTACCGTTGTAGCTGTTTTGCCATTGAGAAAATGACATTTTAGTGAATTCGTGGTTTGTAATTTAAAAAAACTTAGAAAACTTTCCAAATTTGCTTGCTTCTTGAAGCTAACAGGCCTCTCGGTTAGGTAATTTTCAGTGTTTTTTTAACTCAGTAAATTGTGAATGCATCTTTCCAATTGGCCACTAAATTTTTGCATTGGCCACTAAAATATTGGGTCCAGTGGCCAGCTGGCCACCAAGAAAAAAATGAAAAAATAAACCCTGGGACGGACAGAAGCTTCTGCCGACAGTAGGCAAAATGAAATTAGATTATGATTCCTCTATAGGCACCATTTCGCACTCAACAACAGTCAAGTGGGGTAGCCATAAAAAATTCGGTCGGGGCCGGGGGCAGGTCCGGGGGATGCTCGACATGAGTTCGATTTTTTGAAATGTGTTAAAATTGCGATTGCACGGCTGAAAAAAATAGCGGACGACTTGAAAAAATCACGGACGTCCGCACTGTAGTTCGCAAAGAAAACCTTGGGGTCTCTACCCTGTGCACCCTGTACCGATTAGAGATTCATAAATAAAAAACTACTTAAAAAAGTTAAAAATTATATATACGCAGGTTCACACAAATAGAGATCTGTTTTGTCAGCAAATACACAATTTCTTGCATTCCGAGCTGAAAACTTGGCCTTTAGCTTTCAAAGTAGTTAGACAATAAGACGTAAAAAATCATACAGACAAGCTCAGCATCATACATGTAGTTGGGGGGGGATGGGGGGAAGACCCCCCCAAAATTCGGTCCCGGGGGGAGGGAGGGGGGGTCCCGCCAGGGAAAAAAGAGGAGGGAGGGTCCCGGCGGGAGTAAAATTTTGGCCAAAATTCGAAAAAATCGTCATTTTTTTGTGAAATTTAAGCGATGTTTACAAAAATTTTCGCCAAAAATTGTCAAAATCGGTGTTTTTTAGTCAAAAAAGGTAAAAATTGCGTCATTTTTGGGCGGGGGGGGGTCAAAAATGAGCTGACGCAGGGGAGGGGGGTTCAACCAAGGGGGGGGGGGGGGGAGGGGCAGGGGTACCCAAAATTTTGGTGCTGTTACATGTATGCTCAGCATGGCTGATTTTTCACTTTTAAATGCATAAAAAAGAATGCTAGAATGAAAATCAGAAGCCGTTTGACGGCAGAAGCACCAAGAAACTGAAGATTTCTTGGATTTTTGGTCAAAAGCACAAGCAAGTCACAGGCCGCAATCGCCACTTGGTGAATTTTTGCAATTTTACTACCAAAATAGGCGGTTTTATCAACTTTTGGGGGAAATAGGGGTGTGTAAATCAGCGTGTATTTTTATTTTTTGGTGTGTAAATTAGGCGGTGGATGTGTAAATACACCCTATTTTACACAAAAAACCCTGCTTCCAAGAGAACTGGTTTGCAGACCTATGAATGAGAGGCTGATATTATATTGATTAGTTTGCACGAGAACTAGTTAGCAGACCTGAAACTGGTTGTGCAGGGTGATGATGGACGTGCAGTAGAGAATGTGGAAGGTCTGGTGCAGGGCGCGGATGCAGCTGAGCATGCGGTGGAGGCGGTCGTACAGGTAGAGGCCGAGACAGGTGAGCACTTCGCCCTGAGCCACGTCCAGCGTCTTGGCGTGTCGTTCGCGCAGGTTGCCCAACAGCTCTGGCTCGGCCCGTTCCATCAGGGCGTTCAGGTAGTGCGGACAGGCCTTCACGTGCACGTGGCCGTCGTGGGCACAGTAGCGCAGGCCCTTGTAGAGCGCCGGGTTGTAATGCTTCTCCTCGGCCAGCGGCGACTCGCCCATCAATAGCTCGTACGCACGGCTCACCTTGTTCTTGCACTCCGCGCAAAACCTAAAACACACATTATATAGTTCATGTCACTTAAGGTGGTAGTAACGTTTTCGACAGTTTTGCAGGAGTAACACTTGACAACTTACGATTAATTTTCAATCAATAATTTATAGTACGCATTAGGGATGTCGCGGATATCCGCATCCGCATCCGCATCCGCGGATGATCCGCAACTTTTTGACATCCGCATCCGCAACAAAAATTTGATGCGGATGTGCGGATGTTGCAGATTCGTCAGATGGCACTAAAAATGTGGGAAATCAGACAGCAATTTTAAATTTTGTGCATATATACGTAAGTATTAGCTCTTAAAACAGTGGAATGAAACTTCATTCTAGGTTTTTTGTCTCATTGTTGGTTGGAAATTGCTCTTTTCTAAAGTAGGTTTCACTATATATATATATGGTTAAGAATGTTTGATGTTGCGGGCATTCGAACAAAGTTCTGCATTTTTGAGAGTCATGAGTCATGTAAAGTTTAATTTTTTGGACGAAGTTTAATTTACAGCTAAATCTTACACACAACAAACTTCTAACCTACCCTATTCGGAAAAGCGTTCAGTTTTGACCCCCCTAGGTTTGGGGGATATAGGGGGACTCCGGATTACTAGGCGAAAAATGCTGTTTTTCCGACTTATTCCACCCCTAAGGTACGTTTTAACACCAATAACTTCACTCTAGATTTAAAAGGGGCGACAGCTATTTTAGGCTCGAGATCAGATTGGGGGCATGGCTGACACTGGGGGTTCTATATTTTTATTAAAAGATGGGGTGGGAAGCACGTGGCAGCCGAAAAGAATTTTCCCCCTTTTCTTCAGTTTGACCAGTTTGCAAAGTTGCAAAGCAATACATATATATTTGCCAAAACACGGTTTTTAACTTAGCCGGTTTTCATTGATTTGAAAGAATATATAAGAGTACATACACCAACAAAACCAATAACTAAGCCCGAGGGACACGCAATAGCTTTTGAATAGACACAAAGTTAAACCAATAGCGTTTCAAACAAATTGTTGATGGCGGCACATGGTATAAAAGATATATAATAAGATTGAAGACACAACTTTGATGAACTTTGCTCTATCCGAGTATCCGAGTCTCATGCTTAGTACTTGCATTCATAACTGCTATTTGTAGCATTTTATGAATTTTTTGGCAAAAAAATTTGTAAAATTTCGGCTCATAACTTGTCTAGAACGTATTCCAAAAAGATCCGCATCCGCATCCGCGCGGATGTTAGGAGTCGACATCCGCATCCGCATCGGCGGATGTCAAAAAAGTGACATCCGCGACATCCCTAGTACGCATATTAATTTAGGAAAGAATAATTTATTATGAGATAAATGCTTGCTAAAATAGCTTGAAACAATCATTTTTAATTTTCACAGAAAATATTTTCTAGCCAGTTACGACAATTTTTTGTAAATTTTATGTTTAGCTAAGCCAAAGTAGTAGCTAGTCAAAACGGCCGTTTATTGGAAAAAGAAAAAATGACACACGGGCATGTCAAAAACCTTCAATTTAGATGCCAAAACTTATCCTTCCGCTTTTTACTTCTAGAGATTGCGTCACATTTATGTAGCATTTCTTTTTGAACTAAAGTACACTACATAAAAGTCCGCAAAACTAAACAACTACTAGAAGGATTTTGTTCAAAATTTGGGATAATTTGGCACACGTGTCTACTTTATACTAAAATTTCAATAATTTGGTTTGCTTAAACTTTGCGTTACATCAATTTCATTCACAGAAATCTGTAAAAATGTACTTCCGTGGACTAAATCTCAAGTCTCAATGTTGCAATCTTTTCATGCGTTATTTTACATGTTTTTTAGACAATTTCTGATGTGTCAATTTTTTTATTTGTATTAATTTAGCCTATTTCGTGAAAAAAATTAGATTCAAAAATTCGTATATTTTTCAAAACTCGAAAAAGTTCAAAATTAAAGGTCCGTAACTTCTTTTCTGCATCATATAAATGCACCAAACTTAGCATTAAAATTGACCCTGTTATTTGTTATGTTGGTGTGAAGAATGAAATTAGTTGGAGTTACACTGTCAATTTTACAAGCAAAACAAGAAAAATGCAAAAATTCACGAAATTTGACTACTTTGACAGTGTCTGCTGACTAGCTTGTTACAGATTTAAGCTAGATAATGTGCATAAGTGTAGTTTCAGTCAAGTTCTTTAACGTGAAAAAGACAGCTAAAGGGGGAAGGTTAAAAAAGCAGGAAAAAAAACAAGGGGAAAAAAAAAAAAAAAAAAAAAAAAACATTAAATTCACTGAGTCAATCAAAAGTTATAGCACGTTATAAAAACTGTCGAAAACGTAACTACCACCTTAAGTGATCTGTGGAACTTATTTGAAATCCCATGGCAACCTCTACTGGCACATTTAGAGGGGACGCACACCCAAAATCGAGGAGACGGGGGGAAGGGTCCCAAAAAGTTGGGCAAATTAAGTAAAAATGGTACTTTTTGGGATAAGTTTACAGAATTTAGGGTATATTTGTCAATCAGGGGGGGGGGAGGTTTTCCAAAACTTGGCCGGAGAGCAGCCCCCTTACAAAAAAATCATTACTCTGTTACATGTATGCCTAAAACACATGCATTCATGAGGTAAGTTATCAACCATCCTCCCCGACCGAATACAATTGAGGGGTGTAGGAAATCTGAGTACAATAACGTGGGTAAAAGTTACATTTTTGCAAAACGCAAGCCAATTTTTATCAATCAGTGGAGGAATTTCACCAAAGAACGCTTCCATAAAAATAAAATAAAATCTATAAAAATGCACTTTTTGTTGACCTTCGCTCACCTTTTCGAGACACTTCACCTATGCAACGAAAATGAGGAATCTGTTGAGCACGCCTTAGCAAGATGCCCTGCCACTGCGAACTTGAGGGATGAGGTCTTTGGGGCGGGGGCAACCCTGTCGGACATCCACCGGTCCCCAGGGGGCATCATCCAATTTCTCCCGAGGTCCGGGTACCTGCCCGGGTCTATGGCACCGCCACGACGCTGAAGGAGCAAGGCAAGGCAAGGCAAGACCCTTCACCTTCACCCCCCCTCGGACAGCCCACCCGCACAATACGCTATTGAACCATCAAACGAACAATCAACGCAAAAAAACTGAGACACCAGTACCTCATCTAATAATTGAGGCACAGTTTACAAGTTTCTGGCACTATTGAGAGGTACAATAATTAATTAATTAATACTCGACTGGACATTGTATCGCTTTACCATCGACACAAATTTTAATCTAATTTTGTTTATTCTATTTAGTGACTTGGCCTTGAGACACTGACCGATGTTTTTGCAAATAGGTGTCGAGCATTTCCGAGAGACTCTCGCACTCCACGATGCAGCACTCCTCGCGACAGTCCTTCGACATGATCTCCCACAAGTCGTCCCACCTGAAACACACACCACACCCATGCACTGTGCACTACGTGCTAATACAAAGGGGATGCATCACCAGGGAGCATCAGCGGGCGCATTCTATAGTTACAATCTTCACCCACGCACACTGCCTGCTACATTGTCTCAAATAATGCAGCAGGCCATAGGCGGATTTAGGGGGGGGCCCCCCATTGGGTCGAGGGGCCTATCGAGTCGGGTCGATAGGCCCCCGACTTGGGCATACGTGTAGGCCTACGTGTGCTATTTAGGCCCTTGTAGCCTGTCGTAGACTAGATAGGCCCCCTCTCCATGTTGCTTTGACGCCTATTTAGGCCCTTGTAGCCTGTCGTAGACTAGATAGGCCCCCTCTCCATGTTGCTTTGACGCCTATTTAGGCCCTTGTAGCCTGTCGTAGACTAGATAGGCCCCCTCTCCATGTTGCTTTGGCGCCTATTTAGGCCCTTTTAGCCTGTCGTAGACTAGGTAGGCCACCTCTCCATATTGTTTATGGGCCTATTTAGGCTCTTGTAGCCAGTCCTAGACTAGATAGGCCCCCTCTCCATGTTGCCTTGGGGCCTATTTAGGCCCTTTAGCCTGTCGTAGACTAGATAGGCCCCCTCTTCATGTTGTTTTGGGGCCTATTTAGGCTCTTGCAGCAAGTCGTAGACTAGATAGGCCCCCTCTCCATGTTGTTTTGGGGCCTATTTAGGCCCTTGTAGCCTGTCGTTTACTCTTCACAAGGACCCCCCATTGTTTTTATGGCCTGGCTGGAAAAAATTTCCGATGCGTCCGCAATTAACTCAAATCGGCCTAAAAACAAAATCTTTCCCCAAATTTGTTTCTGGGGGTTGCCGCCCCCACACCCCTGCAACCTTGTGGCTTATTCTTCCTTCCTTTTGTGCATTGTGCGCTCTTTGATTGCTTAATACACTGCTAAGCAGGGGCGTAGCCGGGGCGGTGGAATTCCCCCCTTAATTTTTTCGGACTGAAATTTTACACAAGGATCTCCCCTTTGGTATTTATGGTCCGGCGGAAAATATTCCAATACGTCTCCAGTTGACCACATTTGAGATAAAAATAAAAAAATTCCCTATTTTTTTCTGGGGGCTGCCGCCGCCAGACCCCTGCAAGAGGCTTAGTGTTCCTTGCTTTTATTTTGCATGTGCATGTTCATATACCTAGTTAAATTGTAATTGCGTAATACACTGTACTATCGTTTTAGCAGTTTTATTGTTACAATAATGACATTTTTAGTAAATTACAAAATTTAATGTCAAAAAAATTTCGGAAAATTTGCAGATTGGCTAGCTTCTGGAGTTCTGGACCCTTGCTGGCGCACCGTTTTGCAATTTTCGGTTCTTTGAGCTCCAATTTTATGTTCGATGCTGCTGTGGTCGAAAATAAGCATTGTTTTTGACCGAAAAATGCTAATATGTGTCGTTTTTTGCGTTAAAATAGCAATTAAGTGCATTTTAGCTCATGTCGAAAAAATGGGGCCTATTTTGGTCAGGGGGCCTATCTGGGTCCGAGCCCCCCCCCATGAAAAATTCCTAGATCCGCCACTGCAGCAGGCAGTCTGCACTAGGGATGGAAGTCTCGGTTTTTTTGAGAGACCGAGACCGAGATCGAGACCACAAAACCGAGACTACCGAGACCGAGACCAAATACCGAGACCGCCAAAACCGAGACTTTGGGTCATTTTTTGCCATTTTTTCACCTATTGATTTGATGACTTTTTACAAGTTTTTAGGTAAAATTAAGACCATGGTCACTGGTCAGACACTTTATATATCTATCTATATATAACTAACGGCTACATAACGACAATGTTGGTTACATTTTCGGTTCTTTCCCTCTCATGGTTATTTTTTTGCGTAAAATACTGCGTATTTACGCAGTGGACCTTAAATTTACGCAGTCAAAAATAAAAATACGCACAATTTACGCAGCCTTCATGGGCAGGCGGTAGGTAAATCAAACTTAGCCGGAAAAATTTTCCGATGCGTCTCCAATTGAGCCTGAAAATTAAAAAATTTCGAATTTTTGTCCTGGGGGCTCCGGCCGCCCAGACCCCTGTAACTTCATTGCTTTGTGTTTCTTGTTATTGTCTTTCATTAAAACGTAAGCAAGTGTATGGATTTATAAAAGTATTTGTACGTATCGATATCGTATGGAACCGAACATAATTTTGAAGAATCTAAAAGTCGTTCCCCCAGTCTGAAACTAGGGAAATGGCACATTGGGCATAGTTCAGCGTCCTGAAAGTTTTCATAATAGATTTGCTCACATTAAACAAAGATACAGATCGGATGTTGCACAAATCGGTCAACTGTCAACTGGACATGACCATTGACCATGTGTTACTTTGTGACCAAAACTAGCCTTTTTACGTATGTTCATTGTACTAGAATTGCTTGACACGCCGTTTAAAGGCGCTGGCTATGTTTTTAACCATTTATATACTAGTGTTAGAATCTTAGAAAAATACGCAATCGTTTCTAAAAATACGCAGTCAAAAATAAAAATACGCAGTTTTTACGCAGTGCCGATTTTCAAAAAAATAACCCTGTTCCCTCTATTATGTCTGATAATGTATTCTTGACTATTGTGAAATTTTGACCTCTGTCTCAAATTAGACGCAATTTGTCCTTGTTCTCGCCAGAAAATAGCAATTTCTAACACTGTTTGGTTCGAATTAAGTTAAAAATCGCTCCGATTTCATTGGAATTACCAATGTCTGCTAAAATACACTCAAGATAGAAAAAATTTTGGGCTTAAAAATTAGATTTGCGTGCCGTGACGCTCTTTCATTCTTTGGCCTTTGAGTGGGGGCCCCTCAATCCCCTGGGACTAAATTTTAGTTGGGAGTAGACTAGAGTCTTCCCTTCTCATCTCCCGAACTACATGTGTCACGACATGGTTCTGAGTAGTGCGTCAGGTTGTACTTTCACAAATTTTTGTTTTTGATTTTTACTAAACCCATACTAATTGGAATTTACAGTTAACCATGTGAAGCCTCCAATTGGCATAAGAAAGTTGACCAGCAAAACACTACAAAGAATTGAATAATGTCACACATACAGACTGGAAAGATAGTATGAATTAACACACCTAATCACAAACATACATTTTAATGTGTATACTGTGTTTACTGAATACTGATAAACTAAACAACCACACCACGATAAAGTTGTTTTTGCAAAAATTTTCAGAATCTCATTGTTTGATTAAAATTTTCCAGCCAAAAATATAAACCAAAGGGGGGACCACAGGAAAATTTCCCACAAATTTGAAAAACCGAGACCGCGTACAAACCGAGACTTTTGGACTACCGAGACCGAGATCGAGACCCCGGGCTAGTCTCGGGTTTTGACCGAGACCGAGACCGAGACCACCCACCCCCCACAAAAAAAAGCACCACCCACGCCAACCCCAAAACCAAAAAAAAAACAAAAAAAAAAAAAAACACCCACCCCCACCTTCCATCCCTAGTGTGAACATTCTCATCATAAACTGCGCCTGCTTATGCGACCGCTGGTGTGTCAGCCAGCCAAGCCGGTGTGCGACCGCCAGCCACGGCCAACTTTCTGGTCGACAGTCGCTCTGCAATCCAAGTTGTGCTTGACTCGGACAACCCGGCTGGAAATAAACTCAGACTCTTGCTGCACGGCGTCAGAACGACAATCAGCTGGATCCCTGGACACGCTGGTCTACTGGGGAACGAGCGGGCAGACGAGCTAGCAAACGCCGGACGACTTCTGGACCAGTCACAAGTGCCACAGCCGTTTGCCCCGGTCCGAGCAGCCGCCGCCACTACTACCACAAATGGCCAGAAAAGGCCTCTAGTCTAATCCCAGCCCCCCCACCCAGCGCGGAGAAGGAAGAAGGAATGGACAGACGTGCACGCACTACTCTGTCCCAGTTGCGTGCCCACGGTCATTGTCCGATCCTTAGATCATACAGGCACCGAATCGGATCGGAGGCGAAGAAAGTGATGATACTGCCCAGCACAGATGTACATGGGGGGGGTCTGGGGGGGGGGGCAAGCCACCCCCAGATTTGAAATTCCGGGACAAGCCCCCTCTCAGATTTGACCTGTCGGGACAAGCCCCCCCTCTCTGAAACCCCAAAATCGCCTCAGATCGCCGTAAAATGCTTCAAAAATGACCAAAAAACGAAAAAATCGCTAAAAATATAGTATTTCGCAAAAAATGTCCCATTTTTAGGCAAAAATTGGAAATTTTTGCGTTTTTGGGACAAAAATCGGGACAAGCCCCCCCCCCTAAAATGTCGAAAATTTCGGGACAAGCCCCCCCCCCAGACCGACACCCCGTGTACATGTATGCTGCCCAGCACTTTGTTGCAGATTGCTCGCGCTGGTCTGTACCAAGACCATGGTTTTTTTGTGTAAAATAGGGTGTATTTACACATCGGCCGCCTAATTTACACAGCAAAAAATAAAAATAGACACTGATTTACACAGCCCATTTTTCCCCAGAAGTTGATTAAAAAAAAAGTTGATTTGAAAAAAGTGTGTAGGATCTGGCTGATAAAACAACCTCTCTATCTGCGTGAACACGGGGTCTCGGCTTGGGGTGAGGGCTTGTCGCAGATTTTTCGAAATTTTAGGAAGGCTTGTCCTGACTCCTGACGTGTCGGCTACTTGAACTGACAAAAACGCTAAAATTTTCAATTCTATATATCATATTTTTTTTATTTTCGTATGTATAATACTTCGAGTCTCAAAGGCGAAATATGACTTTTCGCGTGCAAAAACGGTCAATTTTTACCTAAAAAATACTAAAATACACACTTTTAAAAATTTACACAACAGACCCTTAATTTACACAGCAAATTTTTAATTTACACATCATTTACACAGTGCCGATTTTGAAAAAAAACCCTGACCAAGACTGCGAATTTTCGGGCAGCTAGATCCCTACGTCGCCCTATGGACCAACCCCGACCTGGTGCTGGAATTTGTGGTGCAGACGGGACGGCTCCCTGTCCCGCCTGGAGAATAACAACAACAACAACCGCTGGTGTGCCCGCTCATGCTCCATGGCATGTGCCATGACGTGTACGTTATGGAGCAAAATGCGCCCTCGTGTGAAAAGGCCTTGCATCGACTATAAAGTTACGCTCTTTGATTCTACATAGATAAGCATACAACCGTAACGTAGTTAATAATCCATCTGATCAAGAGTACATAATAGTGTCTCACTCAACTTAGAAGAAGAGTGAGACACTCTCCTTTCTGCCTGTGTTATAGCGCAGGCAGATGCGCCGATCGTTTTGAAGCTACATGTTGCCGTTTTATGCAACATGTGTCTAGCCAATCAGGAGCCAGCTTCGCTTCTGATTGGATAGACGCCTGTGCACGTGCTCCAATCAGCACGCAGGCGGCCTCACGTGCTCCAAACAGCATCAGACAGACATGTCTTCTGTGGTTGCTATGGTTACTTGACTGCTGCTCGGAGCACGCGTCTAGCCAATCAGAAGCGGAGCTGGCTTCTGCTTGGCTAGCCACATGTTGCATAAAACGGCAACATGTGGCTTGAAAACGACCAGCGCATCTGTCCGCGTTATAACACAGGCAGACAGGAGAGTGTCTCACTCCTCTTCTATCAATAGTGAGACACTATTATGTACTCTTGATCTGATTACACCTAGGCTTTATGCAGGCTTGATAATATTGTTCCTGAGCTATCATAAGATTGGCCGGTGTCATTATCCGCCGGTTCACGATTCCGAATGGAACGTATTCCACGAAATAACATCTTGAGCAATTGCCAATTTCTGAGTACAAAAACCAAGTTTTCTTTCCGGATGCAAGGCAAAAATCTCTAATTTTCTGTACCACTATCCATAAACTCAAAGTTGATCCTTAATAATATACAGTATATAGTAGAACTAACTTTGATTTGGTCTTGCATATGTGTGAGTCCAAAGAATGCAGCGCGCATCGTTTGTTTTTGCGGCACTTGGTCAGATTGTCAAGCAGAGCACGAATTTTACTACTGAAAATAAAGAAAAAATAGTTTAATTCATAAACGTCCGTAATGTATTAACGTATTTGTCTGTCCGTGAGCAAGCATTGTTACAGTAATACATGTAACGGGGTCAAAATTTTGGTAAGGCCTCTCCGTCCAAATTTTGGGGGGCTTTCCGGCAAAATTATGGGAACCCTCCCCCTGATCGACCAAAAACACCCCAAACTTTGGGAAATTTCTAAAAATTTTCCCAAAAAAGAGCCATTTTTACTAAATTTTGCCCAAATTGTGGGGATACTCCCCCCGGCCTCCCCATGCATGTACGGTTACAGTTGGTCTACTTGTCTACACATCATGATCATAGATGCAGATAAGGGGGGGTCAAGGGGGTCGTCAGTCGGGACCCCGCTCTATCACCCCTCCCCCTCACCAAAATTGAGTACAAAATCTTTAAAAAGCGAAAATTTTCCGACTGAGGCCAAAAAGTGCCCCAAAAGTGACATAAAAATTGAAAAACCGCGAATTTTTTCAACGAAAAAAAAACAACGCCAGGAACACGGACTGCTCCCGTGCATAATATCTGATCATGACGCTATGGGAGCTATGAATTATGAATTAATAATAAATGTTATGTCGGCGAAAGCAAACTAAGTCGCCACAAAGAGATTAATTGTGGCAACCACTCTCAACGCCATTCGCTATTTCGTCCGATCGTGGCGTCACCGTCACGTTTCAACGACAGCAACGAAAGCCAAGGACGGGTTTAAAAACTGAGGGTGGGGTGTGCGTGTGGTGCAACTAATCGCCAAATGTTTAACACGAACATGATTAACTGAGTACATTTTAGCCACAAATACGGTCAATGGATCATTCATAACCTTACAAGAAGACATGACATTATTGGTGAAAATTGGAAAACAGCTTGAATTGAACTAAGTTGTTGAAAGCCAAGTTGAGCTATAGAATGGCAAGCGCAAGTGTTATACCCATTGGCAATGAGGACTGTGTATAGTTGTTGCGGATGGAAGAGGAGCTGGGGGCTGAGCGTGAGGAAGGAGTCGGCGATGATCATGGGCGCGATGGCCGGGTAGCCCAGCAGACCCACCTCCACAAACAGCTTCTCCACGCTACAACACACACACACACACACATACACACACACACACACACACACACATCACGTGACACATTGACGTATGCGCATGGGGCACAGCTAGTGTTGGGATACCGGAAACTGTCGTCCCAACACTAGGTACAGCCTCAATTATCGGGGCTCAAGAAAACGAAAAAGTTATGAAAACAGTTTATTTCCCCCAAAAAGGTGACGGTTCTGAACATCTGGGCAAAAGTGGAAAAACAGCAGCCTTATTAGTTTTTCAAAAATTTCGCTAGATTTTTTAGTTTTTTCAAAAATGTTACTGGATTTTAAAGTTTTTTTTCGTCGTTCATGGGAAAGTGTCCTCAAAACGCAACCGGAAGGGTTCCTATATATTTGCACACCGTTACAATATGCCTAATCCCAAAAACTTGAAAAAACACCTTCTTCGGCATCCGACACAGGGCACGATCTGGGACAGCAAGGCAGTGAACTGGTCGATGTCGGCCGTGAGCGCGTCCTCCAACTCGTCCGCGTCCAGGGAGTCCACCTTGTGGCAGAACTGACGCAGCGAAGAGCCCCCCGGCGCCGTGGACGTGCCCGCCTCGCTCACCCCGCCCCCCTCACACCAGTTGATCGGATCCGCAAACTCCACAATCAGCTGAAACACAACAAAACCACCATTGCTGTTGTTATTGCTCTTCTGCCAGGAGCGAGGCATCGATATACACAAACTTTCAACTTTGAGCGCTTATACATAGACTCGTCCTAGACCTGGTGATTAATATGTCGGAATACCTTGGGAAGAAACAACACAGGGTTTATTCAAAATCGGATTTCATCATTATGGCGTCATTTTTAAATTCCTGTCGTCATTTTTATTTTTCGTTCGTCAAAATTAGATTATGGCTTTACAGTACCGTTGCGCTGCAGCAATATTGCTAGTTAGCGTTATCTTACATTTTTATGAAATTTAAGCGGTTTTTTACCTAATTTTGGCCAAAATTTGTTGAAATCTGTGTTTTTTGGCCAAGAAAAAATGTAAATTACTACATTGCGATTTTTTTCACAGAGGGGTCAGAATTGAATAGACCGATGGGAGGCTAGGGTGCCACCAGGGAGAGGTGGAGGGGTATATAACCAAAGTTTTTATACATACCTTTTGTTTTTGTGCTTTTTGTATGCTTGTACGTATAAATGCAAGTAATCTCAGTCTGGTGGGGGGCTTGTCCCGGATTCTTCAAAATTTTAGGGGGTCTTATCCGACATATTGGGGACTTGAACTCATAACGGCCTAAAAATGGGAATTTTTGCAATATTTGTATATTTTTCGCATTTTTTTAGCTTTTTGCTCATTTTTAAAGCAATCTGGGGCAAATTTTCAGTTTTCTGGCACCTTTGTGTTAACTTTGAGGAGGGTTTGCTTGTCCCGGAATCCCAAATCTAGGGGGAGCTTGCCCCCCAGACCTCCCTTGTACGTCTATGTTGCGAAGATTTCGGTCAAATTTAAAGTAAAAAGAATTCGGAGAGGGCATGACCTTTCGATTTTTGCAACAATAAAAGGAAACGTAAAGGTAACCCGCGGAGTGCGGACGGATAACTATCCTTTGGCGTGTCCGCACTCGGGTGCGGTGCTCATCTCCGTTACAAAGCCCTGAAGCGTCGGGTCCCTACAGGGGTCCGTATGGGGCACTATGCCTTGAGGGGCTGCCCCCTTCCCGTCACTTTGTAATAATGCTTTAAATGCACTTTTTTGTTGCAATTTAAACCTGGGTTTTTTCGCCAGGAAGCTTTGGCAAAGTGCCTGGGATTGGCATTGTATATAATATGAAAATGAAAATGAAAAAGTTTACTTCAGAAAGCTCGATACGGAATACTACACACCAAATAGATAATCATGACAAAAAAAATTTTTTCCTAATTTATAGTCAGAGGGGGTAAAAAAAATACAATCGGAAACATGGGGTAAAAAAATACACCCCCCTCCAAGAAAAACCCCAACAGGTATAGCAGGCGGGGGAAAAACCCGCATTTTCATATTTCGTCATGTATATAGCTCATAGACTATACGTTTTCATGGGAAACCAAAAAAATCTGTCGCAGGCATAACCTTGCTCTAAACGCTGGGACCGGTTTCATTTCGCTATCTCTTACCGTTTTTTGGCGGGAAGCCAAAAACTTGCCGGGGAAAAAAACCCATTTGGGGAAAAAAACCCATGTGGGGGAAAAAAACCCACCCCATAAATCACCCGAAAAGTGTGTTAGCGGTAGTTTTTCAACGCTATGGCACGTATTAGGAGTAGTAGAGGCCACTGATGTCAAAACTATGCGCAGATTTGCTATGGGGTCTCAGGTAGACAAGTTTGAAAACTGCCCTTCGCAGCCCATTATAAAATTTTGAATTTACAGATTTTAAAACAAAACACCTTAATTTCGCCTGAAAACGTTGAAAACAACTAAAAAGTTGCGATAACGCTTCAAATGCATGCAAAATTTGCACTTTATGGCTACTTTTTACGCCATCGACCCTCTGTGGGGGGTACCGTGAGTGGGTGTGACTGGTCGTGACGGGCATATTTTACTTTCATTCGGTTATTTGGCATTTAAGGTGGTAGTTACGTTTTCGACAGTTTTTATAACGTGCTATAACTTTTGATTGACTCAATGAATTTAATAGCTGTCTTTTTCACGTTAAAGAACTTGACTGAAACTACACTTATGCACTTTATCTAGCTTAAATCTGTAACAAGCTAGTCAGCAGACACTGTCAAAGTAGTCAAATTTCGTGAATTTTTGCATTTTTCTTGTTTTGCTTGTGAAATTGACAGTGTAACTCCAACTAATTTCATTCTTTACACCAACATAGCCAATAACAGGGTAAATTTTAATACTAAGTTTGGTGCATTTATATAATGCAGAAAAGAAGTTGCGGACCTTTAATTTTAAATTTTTTCGAATTTTGAAAAATATACTAATTTTTGAATCTAATTTTTTCACGAAATAGGCTAAATTAATACAAATAAAAAAATTGACACATCAGAAATTGTCTAAAAAACATGTAAAATAGCGCATGAAAATATTGCAACTTCGAGACTTGAGATTTAGTCCACGGAAGTACATTTTTACAGATTTCTATGAGTGAAATTGATGTAACGCAAAATTTCAGTAAACAAAATTTTTGAAACTTTAGTATAAAGTAGACACATATGTGTGCCAATTTATCCCAAATTTTGAACAAAATCCGTCTAGTAATTGTGAAGATTTGCGGACTTTTGTGTAATGTACTTTAGTTCAAAAATAAATGTTACATAAATGTGACGTAATCTCAAAAAGTGAAAGCGGAAGGATAAGTTTTGGTATCTAAATTGAAGGTTTCTGACATGCCCGTGTGTCATTTTTTTCTTTTTTCATTAAACGACCGTTTTGACTAGCTACTACTTTGGCTTAGCTAAACATAAAAGTTACGAAAAATTGTCGTAACTGGCTGAAAAATATTTTCTGTGAAAATTAAAACTGATTGTTTCAAGCTATTTTAGCAAGCATTTATCTTATAAAAAATTACAGTTTCCTAAATTAATATGCGTACTATAAATTATTGATTGAAAATTAATCGTAAGTTGTCAAGTGTTACTCCTGCAAAACTGTCGAAAACGTTACTAAAACCTTAAACAAGAGAAATTAATAGGTTAAAATTAAAAACATACAAAAAACTGGCAATAGTACCAGAAAATACTACTTTCCACCTCAAAAGGATCTCAAAATGACAAAGTCCGACTGTTGGGCCAGTATTTCAGAATTCGATCGAGAAAGTGTCAATTTGCGCATTTGTGCTAATAATAAACGTCTTTTTGCACTACCATGAGTCTTTTGGAGTAGCTACTAGGCTTTTAGACATCACCAGACCATTTTCAAAAAGTGGTTTTTTTCCCCCACATGGGTTTTTTTACCCCGTCTAATTTCGGTCATGCCCCCCTCGTACGAAAGAAAGAGGGATCTGCCACTGCGGTCATGAATAGAGGAAGGGTAGTCCTCTGTAAAAGTGTTTTTACATTTGAGCTCGCACCTCTTAGTGCTGAGAAATGAAACTCCAAAATTCACCTCCCTTGGAGCCATGTCGGGTCAAAAATATTTAATTAATCCTTCAGTTAGCACTACACTTCGACCTGATATGTACACAAAAAACATGAAAACTGTATATATATGTTAACTTTAACCTCTAACTAGCATTTCTGAGGCCTATAACAGAGCACATATTTGCGTGAATTTTTGATGGATGCTTATAATAAGTATTGTTATAATTAAAAAAAAGTATAATTATAAAAATGCCAGTAAACTTTGCAAAGTTCACAAGCAGTTTAATAACTAGCCCACTTCACTCCAAAAACAACCCACGACCCTGAGACAGCCGTAGTGAACAGGGACAAGCCTTCATGAAAGATAAAAGCAAAGAACACAAAGGCATAAAGTTGCAGGCGTCTGGGGCTTGGGGTGGCAGCCCACAAATACAAATAAAAATTCTTTTGATTTTTAGGCCAAATTTGATCAGTTGGAGACGTATCGGAATTTTTTTATTTATCGGCAGCTGAAAAAGTTCAGGCCAGCTGGCCTTAATCGCTGGAAAAATTTCTATAGGCCAATTTAGAAAAATTTAGGTCATGGCCATAGTTATGGCCTAAAAAACCATAGGTTGCAAGAAGCAAAAAGTTGACTACACGAAGGGGGTATATTCGACAGCAAAATGGCACAATATATACTTATTTGTACATTAGTATGATAATACATGGCTTATGTAGCATATAAAACATGTTCATACGTTAAGTTAAAATTTACTGCCTAAACCGAATCTGCGCCGGCATTGTGTATATAGCTGTTACGCTCAAAGTTGCATGTTTCGGCTTTGATTCTGAAACTTTTTAGATGGGGGTGTCTCTTTTCATCCCAAAAAAAGCTGTCCCACTCCACCCCGGGGTACTGTACATAGTATTTATATATATACTTATCTATACGTAGTATAAGTATTTCATTTTTGTGGATCTTAAAAATCTGAGAAAACTTTGCTTGACAAATGGCAACTATTCGGTATTCGGTTTTCGGCCGAAAACGAAAAACCTAATATTCGGTATTCGGTATAGCAGGCGGGGAAAAAAACCCCACCCCATTTTTGGGGGAAAAAACCCCACCCCAGTTCCGGAACTTGGGTACGTGGTACAGGTGAAGCTCCAAGGGAGGTGAATTTTGGAGTCTCATTTCTCAGCGATTAGAGATGCGAGCTCAAATGCAAAAACACTTTCACAGAGGACTACCCTTCCTCTATTCATGACCGCAGTGGCAGATCCCTCCTTCTTTCGTACGAGGGGGGGCATGACCGAAATTAGACGGGGTAAAAAAATAAAAAAACCCATGTGGGGGAAAACCCCACTTTTTGAAAATGGTCTGGTGATGTCGAAAAACCTAGTAGCTACTCCAAAAGGCTCATGGTAGTGCAAAAAGACGTTTATTATTAGCACAAATGCGTAAACTGACACTTTCTCGATCAAATTCTGAAATACTGGCCTAACAGTCGGACTTTAGTATTTTCTGGTACTATTGCCAGTTTTTTGTATGTTTTTAATTTTAACCTATTAATTTCTCTTGTTTAAGGTGGTAGTAACGTTTTCGACAGTTTTGCAGGAGTAACACTTGACAACTTACGATTAATTTTCAATCAATAATTTATAGAACGCATATTAATTTAGGAAACTATGATTTATTATGAGATAAATGCTTGCTAAAATAGCTTGAAACAATGATTATTAATTTTCACAGAAAATATTTTTCAGCCAGTTACGACAATTTTTCGTAAATTTTATGTTTAGCTAAGCCAAACGAGTAGCTAGTCAAAACGACCGTTTATTGAAAAAAGAAAAAAATGACACACGGGCATGTCAAAAACCTTCAATTTAGATGCCAAAACTTATCCTTCCGCTGTTTACTTTTTGAGATTACGTCACATTTATGTAACATATCTTTTTGAACTAAAGTACACTACACAAAAGTCCGCAAAACTTGACAACTACCAGAAGGATTTTGTTAAAAATTTGGGATAAATTGGCACACATATGTGTCTACTTTATACTAAAATTTCAAAAATTTTGTTTGTTTAAATTTTGCGTTACATAAATTTCATTCACAGAAATCTGTAAAAATGTACTTCCGTGGACTAAATCTCAAGTCTCGATGTTGCAATCTTTTCATGCGTTATTCTACATGTTTTTCAGGCAATTTGTGATGTGTCAATTTTTTTATTTGTATTAATTTAGCCTATATCGTGAAAAAAATTCAAAAATTCGTATATTTTTCAAAATTCGAAAAAATTCAAAATTAAAGGTGCGTAACTTCTTTTCTGCACCATATAAATGCACCAAACTTAACATTAAAATTCATCCTGTTATTGGCTATGTTGGTGTAGAGAATGAAATTAATTGGAGCTACACTGTCATTTTTGCAAGCAAAACAAGAAAAATGCAAAAATTCACGAAATTTGACTACTTTGACAGTGTCTGCTGACTAGCTTGTTACAGATTTACGCTAGATAATGTGCATAAGTGTAGTTTCAGTCAAGTTCTTTAACGTGAAAAAGACAGCTATTAAATTCATTGAGTCAATCAAAAGTTATAGCACGTTATAAAAACTGTCGAAAAGGTAACTACCACCTTAAATGCCTTGTTTTTTTCCCCCAAATGGGTTTTTTCCCCGGCAAGTTTTTGGCTTCCCGCCAAAAAGTGGTAAGAGATAGCGAAATGAAACCGGTCCCAGCGTTTAGAGCAAGGTTCGGCCTACGACAGACTTTTTTGGCTTCCCGTGAAAACGTATATATAGTCTATGAGCTACATGACGAAATATGAAAATGCGGGTTTTTTTCCCCGCCTGCTATATTCGGTGAAATTTTTTTCGGTCCCATCCCTAGTAATAATCTGTGTTCAGCTTACAATACGAAGCTGACAAAATCATGCACCCAAAACATGGCTCATTTTACAAGGGTCAACAAAAAGCTTCTCTTGTCACGGAGTCTAGCTGTTTTCCGGCGTTTTCCTTTCGTTGTACACATGCAGAAGCTTTAATTATTATAAAAATGCCCTTGCACCAAGGGCAGTGTGGGTAGAATAGGAAAGTTGGCTGTTCTATAGCGGAAAAATGCTAATAAGCTTGTCAAACACCCGGAACAAGTTTTGCAGTCGAATAGGGAAACTCAGCTTGCTAAATGAAGCGGACAAGAGTTGCGTCAGAATAGCAGTCGCCCTGCGACACGTTAGTGCTTTCTGCACCCTATTCGCGCGAATAATTAGAAAAAACATTTTTGACGCCTACTAAAGTCAGGACTTGTGTATAGACTATTATTATAAAAATGCCCTTTCACCAAGGGCAGCAGTGTGGGTAGAATAGGAAAGTTGGCTGATCTACAGCGGAAAAACGCTAATAAGCTTGTCAAACACCCGGGACAAGTTTTGCAGCCGAATAGGGAAACTCAGCTTGCTAAATGAAGCGGACAAGAGTTGCGTCAGAATAGCAGTCGCCCTGCGACACGTTAGTGCTTTCTGCACCCTATTCGCGCGAATAATTAGAAAAAACATTTTTGACGCCTACTAAAGTCAGGACTTGTGTATAGACTATTATTATAAAAATGCCCTTTCACCAAGGGCAGCAGTGTGCGTAGAATAGGAAAGTTGGCTGATCTACAGCGGAAAAACGCTAATAAGCTTGTCAAACACCCGGGACAAGTTTTGCAGCCGAATAGGGAAACTCAGCTTGCTAAATGAAGCGGACAAGAGTTGCGTCAGAATAGCAGTCGCCCTGCGACACGTTAGTGCCTTCTGCAGCCTATTCGCGCGAATTAATCAGCCATTATCATCAGCTACCTGTTGCCGGAAAAGTGCCGTGTACTTCATTGGTTCTTGATGTTATTTTCTAGACAAGCTATATATGTCCAGAAGAAATAATTGTTCATCCATAATATAATCAATCGATCGCCATTTTTATTGTTACGTATGTAAATGTAGTTTAAGCTTATATAAATTCTACAGTTATTTCTATTAACTACAGCTATACGGTTGTATTGTAACATTTTATGATTCGTATTGAATATTAGTCGTTAATGTCTATATAATAATATATATAATGTTAAGTTGAAATACGCCTTTACTCATCTGTAATTTTTAGGAAAGATGTCTATATACAAAACAAAAATAGATTCGCATGGAGAAAATTAAATGAAATATGTATATATGTAGGTACCTATCTGCAGAGTATAACTTTATAATCTCTATACTAAGGATGGAAGTCTCGGTTTTTTTTCCGAGACCGAGACAACGAAACTGAGACTACCGAGACCGAGACCAAAATCCGAGACCGCCAAAACCGAGACTTTGGGTCAATTTTTGCCATTTTTTCACCTATTGGTTTGATGACTTTTTACAAGTTTTTAGGTAAACTTACAAGACCATGGTCAGACACCTTATGTATATATAAATTAACAGCTACATCACGGCAATGTTGGTTACGTTCCTGGTTCTTTCCTCCTTTTGTGTGGGTATGGGGCCGTGTCTACTTAAATACTGTGAAATTTTGACATCTGTCCCAAAGCAGACGCAATTTATCCTTGTTCACGCCAGAAAATAGCAATTTCAGACACTGTTTGACTGAATTTAGTTAAAAATCGCTCAGCCTGTATTGGAATTACCAATGTTCTGCTAAAATAGGCACCCAAGATAAAAAGGGTTTTTAGCTAAAAAATTAGACCTGCGCGCCGTGACGCTCTTTCATTCTTTGCCTCCGGCGTGACACCCCTTTGAATTGTGCCCCCTCAATCCCCTGGGACTAAATTTTAGTTGGGAGTAGAGTCTTTCCTTCTCATATACCGAACTACATAGTTCTAACTAGTGCGTCTAGTTGAACTTTCACAGATTTATTTTTGATTTTTTGCTAAACTCATATATACTAATTGGAAATTACAGTTAAGTATGTGAAGCCACCGATTGGCATAACAAAGTTGACCAGCCAAACACTAAAGATTAAAGAATAAAATATAATAATAATCACAGTTCACACAGACAGACTTGAAAGAAAATATTAAATAAGAAACCTAATCATAAACATACATTTTTGTGTGTGTACTGTGTTACTGATAAACTAAACAACCACGGTAAAGCTGTTTTCGGAAAAAAATCGACAGAATCTCACTGTTTGATGTGAAATTTTGGTGAAATAAAAACTTCCGAAAAAAATTTTCTGCCAAAAAATATAAACCAAAGGGGGGACCACAGGAAAATTTTTCACAGATTTGAAAAACCGAGACCGGGTACAAACCGAGACTTTTCGACTACCGAGACCGAGACCGAGACTGGGCTAGTCTCGGGTTTTGACCGAGACCGAGACTTCCATCCCTACTCTATACACCTGACTTAAGTCCTGAGTTTCTAGTAAGTGTCGAAAATGTTTTTCCTAATTATTCGCGCGAATAGGGTGCAGAAAGCACTAACGTGTCGCAGGGCGACTGCTATTCTGACGCAACTCTTGTCCGCTTCATTTAGCAAGCTGAGTTTCCCTATTCGGCTGCAAAACTTGTCCCGGGTGTTTGACAAGCTTATTAGCATTATTATAAAAATGCCCTTTCACCAAGGGCAGCAGTGTGGGTAGAATAGGAAATTTCGCTGATCTTATAGCGGAAAAATGCTAATAAGCTTGTCAAACACCCGGGACAAGTTTTGTAGTCGAATAGGGAAGCTCAGCTTGCTAAATGAAGCGGACAAGAGTTGCACTTTGCCAGGGCTACGAAAGTGGACCAGTGCACACCACGCGTACCAAACAATATCAACTGACACCCCCGCAATTATAGTGGTGCGGGAAAAAAAACCCGATTTTCAACTTTTCGGGTCGTCCTGTTCTCCACATAAATCCAATCCATTAATGCTCGCGGCTGTTATAACGGCCATCTTTCGCCTAACTGTTGCACTAATAAAATGGATTGTAACTACTCACGTTTCTGAGTAATGAGTCTCGAAATCTACGGGAAAAAAACCCTATGCGGGGAAAAAAACCCTAATGCGGGGAAAAAAAACCCTATCACTTTTTCTGGTTGTTCTATTAGCAGGGAGTATAAACACAATTTCATCGTGTTCTACAACTCTTACGCTGCAGTATGGACTGAAAAAACCGTTTCTCCGACATCCATGTGACTCACAATGATTCTTCAAAAATCGATTCTTTTTGGCAGAAATGACTTCTGCCCAAATATGCATTTTTCCGTATTTAAAAGCATTAAAAACATATTTTTGCGCTTATTACTTTAGAAATAGCGGACAAACATCGCCCGCCTCTATCATTCTTGGATTTAAGTGGTACGCCGCAGCTAAAACCTAAATATTGCCAAAAATGCCAAATTTTGATGAAACATCACCAAAACAGGTTTCGTAAGGGGTGTCGGGGTATGGCCCAAAATGATAAAAAACGACGTTTTGCGGCCGAATAAACGGTTTTAATGAACTCTACGCATGTTGTTAGCCCAGATGAACCAAACTTTAGTGGCAACAATGGGTGAGTTAAGCAAAAAAATGCCGCCAAACAAAATATGGTTTTTTTCCCCGCAATAGGGTTTTTTTCCCGCACAAACTTTGACCAGTCACAGGTCAACCACAACGTTTTTCACAGTTTTCGAGCTTCAGAAGTATAGAGGAAAGGTAACTCTCTTGAAGAATGCAAACGGCGTTGGTCAAAAGTGTTTTTGTGAAAAATTATGACAAGTCAAAAATTTGGAAAATTTTGTCACTTTGGAATTTTTCAACATGCAAAATTTTGAAATTTTATAAAAAATGCTACAGGCCTCAAAACTGCACAGAAATTGGTGTGGTAAGTCAGTTTGGGATGCGCTTTCCATCTGCATACTCAAAAAGGTTCTATGTCGTGAGGTACGGCCAGGAAGCACTAGGCTTTTTTCCCCGCAAAACGCGTAGGTTTTTTTTCCCGCACCACTATATGTATTAAGATGCACCAGAAACACAGGACGAGAGGTTATCCATAAACGCGTTATACATTGAGAAAATCATGCAATATCATCTTTTCAACGGTATCACAGGGGGTGCACCAGTTCTGGCTACTACGTATATAAACCTGACAACAAATCCAATACCACGCTGTACTGCACAATGTACGAGTTTATATTCGAATACAAGACGACAGGCCCCCACCTGTCACCGTTTTGGCTACACTACCTAGTGCCTACATATTTACTGTCTAGTACACACAACCGTGGATGACCACTGAGCACTATTCTGGATGAAAACAATAGTTTTCGTCAAAATAACGTTATATTCCCGTTCAGCACCTCAAATTAACCTTTTCCACAGTTTTTCAACAAATTTGACAAAATTCATAAATTTGGTCAAATTGACCATTCTGGCACTTTGCCAGGTATGCCAAAATGCAACAACATATACGACACTGACCAAACAATATTAACTGACACCCCTACACCTGTATGTTGTGTTGTGTGAACAATACAGAACAAGCGGCTATCCACAAAAGCGTTATACATGGACAAAGTCATGAAAAAACCATGTTTTCGAGGGTATCAGAGGGGGATGCACCAGTTCTGGCTACTAGGTAAATCTGACAACAAAACTAATAGCACGCTGAAATGCACAGCATAGGGGTTTATATTCGCATACGAAACGACAGACCTCCATCTAGAACGGTTTTGGCTGTACTGCCCATGGGTAGCCTACCCCCCTAATACACGTAAATTACATTTAGCACCCCCTCCCTAGGCCTACAGTGACACGATCGACTCCAAAAGGGGAGACGCACTGCAACCCCACTACACTACCATGCATGCAAGACATCAGACCTGGGCTGTTTGCGTGACTTCTCAAAAGCTGGCGCCATTGAATTTTCGAGTTTGCCATTTTTCGAGGCCCAAAAAAGGGCTTTCCCCCCTCCCAGCACAGCCAAAACGGCAAAAGCCTAGAACACCATTTTGTTAATTACACTATTCCCAACCAGAACAAATGTGAAAAACACAAAAAAGTGCCTCGCCAAGAGGGATTTCTTGAGTTATGCGTCGGGGAAAAAAAAGACGGAAAAATCCGAGTTTGCGGGAGGCGATTTTTTATATCTCGGGTAATATATACTTGGCCGATTTGTCTGAAATTTGGCCAGCATGTAGCCCTCCCCCAGGCACGTGCACACACCAAATTAAAACCGATTGGATTGCATAAATTTTTAGTTATTAAAAAAATTCATTTTAAAATTTCGCAATGTGGAGTTTCGTTCCTATTCTAGGGTTAGCCGCTATCGCGCCTACCCTGATGAAAGTTAATAACAAAGACGAGTAAGCCACCAAGTTGCAGGGGTTGGCCCCTAGAAAAAATTGGAGATTTTTTTAATTTTCAGGCCGAATTTGGTCAACTCAGCGTCAATATTTGCTCAAAAGTTTTCGTCAAAGCTTCGTCATTTTTATTTTTTGAACGATACAGTTCAATATGCCAGATCTGTAATTAATTGGTGGGTGCTGTGATTAGCGAACGACCGGAGGTAAAATTTTGCCGGAGCCGGAGCCGGATACAAAATGCCGGAGCCGGAGCCGGAGCCGGAGGCAGTGTTTTACAAAAAATTTTCAATTAGTAAAAAATGTTGACAATTGTGAACAGGGTTTTTTTTAGTCAAAAATGGCGTCATTTGCAGAAATGAAACTTAAAAATAACGTTCAGAAAATAAAAATGACGAAGCTTTGACGAAAGGTTTTGAGCAAATATTGACGCTGATTTGACCAAATTCGGCCTAAAAAATACTGTTTCGAAAAAAATTGAAACAGTCTTTTTTAATGTTGCAACAGTCACACCCCATTTCTATACATATGTCTTTACACACTCATACGACCACTGGCCACTGACTGGTACTGGTCCTGTTTTTGGTGATCTCACAAAAATTTTTCATCAACATTGTTAAAAAGTCAAAAATTTGGTCATAATATGTATAATAATATGACCGTCATATTGACCAGTATGGCATTTTGACTGCGGTGCCAAGGGCAGGTGTCAGCAGTCAGAGGGAGCTGGTTGTTCAGGCCTTCAGGGTGTCCGTCTGAACCTCCCCCTTTTAGTCAAACCTTGCAAAATTGTCAAGAATATATATACGTATATAAGAATATATACACCCAAAAAAATAGACAAATTTGGAAAAGATTGCACTTTGTAGAAGATACGACGCCGTAAATGTCTGTAGCTTCCGGGCATTACCGCCTGCCCCCCCCCCCGACCCCTGTAATTTAGGCGTATATCAGCCACTTAACCAGGAAAAATCTTTAGGGGGAATGACTTTTCGATTTTTTTGTAATGGGTGAAAATTAACTTTTTTGCTATTTTAACACAAAAATTTGCGAAATAACAGCACATGCACATGCAAACATATTTGACCGGCCGAAAACATCAGAGCTAAAACTCAAGTTCAAATCACTAAGTCACATAGTTACAAGCTTATAGGGGTCTGGGGGCGGCAGCGTGAGTGTGAAAAACTTTTGATTTTTAGGCCGAGTTTAGTCAATTGGAGACGTAAAAATACACATTGCTAGAGAGGGGTAGTCATCTCCATCACAACTGGCAGGAATATAAGTACTGTAATCGACTAACCGCTTCGTTAATCTTGCGATTTTTTCTCAAAATTTGAACATTTGGCCAAACTTTGAAGAATGAAAATTCTCCGGCTCCGGCACTTTTTTTGCCGGAGCCGGAGCCGGAGGCTCAAATCCGGCCGGAGCCGGAGCCGGAGCCTCCGGTCGATCGCTAGCTGTGATCCCCTGCCCCAGCTTACGGGTCGCATGTCGTCGACACAGGCGGGCAACTGGTGGCTGGTGAATGACTTTGCATCGTTGGTGTCGTTGCAGATGGCCACCAGTCGGGCACAGATCGATTCTTGCATTCCGTTGCTCATCCAGTAATCAAACTACAGCACAAGCACAACAAAATATAAACAACATTAAAGTCTGACCAAACTTGCTGAACCAGAGACAAACTGGTCACCTGATTCTTGTGACTACTCGCTGTACTCGCTGATTTATATACACTAACTCCAGTTCTTTTTCCATTCCCCAATGCTCTAATACAAGAGGACCTGATTTTTCTGCATAGGTCTCGTTTAGCCCTTCGAAAATATTTTTTCACAAATCGGATAGCACGGATGTGGAACTCCTTGCCATTTGACGTTAATGCAGGCACAGCAGTAAATTTCAAACATATATAAGTTAAAATCTATCGATTTTTCTCATGAACATACATGTACACGGGGTCTCGGTCTGGGGGGGGGGGGGCTTGTCCCGACGTTTTGGGTTCTTGAACCAATAAAACTTGAAAAAGTTACGATTTTTGCCTAAAAATGGGAAATTTTCGCAAAATTTGCATATTTTTAGCAATTTTTGCGCTTTTTGCTCGATTTTAAAGCATTTTACAGCGAGTTGGGGGCGGTAAATCAGTATTATTTATGCTTTCTACTGCCACAAAATCACCGTCGGGATTGGGACCATGTCCTCTCTGCAACCGAAACGTGGGCGCTTTGGACTACGCTATAAAATGTCTTGGATGTGCTCGCAAAATGCATCACAAGTGTATTTGCCTATCTGACTCTGCTTTTCGTAAATCCAGTATATACGGGGCCTGTTCTAAATCCTGAAAACTTCGGCATATTATGCGCAAACTGCTTGTCAGACTTTGCTTCGATGAAAATGCGCATGAAAACTTTAGAAGAAAAAATTGAATCTCTTGAAGAAAAAATTGCTAAACCTGTTTCGACTGACACTTCAACCCCTAATACTGCCACTGCCGATATTCTAGCGCGAATCGAAACACTGGAAGCCAAACTCGAAAAATTTCCGGCTTTGGTAAATTCTAGTATTGAACAGTATGTCGAAGCCAGTGATAAAAAAATGATCCTTGTGATTTTGAATCTTCCTGAGTCTAATATTGATTGTATGTGCGAAATTCTGCAGAATCGTATGGAATGGATCTGTCAAGCGTTGAGTGGGTGTTCAGGGACGGCCCCCCCGCGGCTTCCGGTCGCCCCCGCATACTCAAGGTAAGGTTTCGAAATCCTGGTGAACGGGCAACCTTTCTCCATGGTTTCAAAACTTTGCACGGGGAAAACGGTGGCGGGGAGCGACGGCCGTGGGTCCGCTAGGGATGGAAGTCTCGGTCTTGGTCTCGGTCTCGGTCTCGGTCAAAACCCGAGACTAGCCCAGTCTCGGTCTCGGTCTCGGTCTCGGTAGTCGAAAAGTCTCGGTTTGTACCCGGTCTCGGTTTTTCAAATCTGTGAAAAATTTTCCTGTGGTCCCCCCTTTGGTATATATTTTTGGCAGGAATTTTTTTTCGGAAGTGTTCATTTCACCAAAATTTCACACCAAACAGTGAGATTCTGTCAATTTTTTCTGAAAACGCATTCTGTCAACACATTCTGTCAATTTTTCTTTACCCCGCTTGTTTAGTTTATCAGTAAACACAGTACATACACAAAAATGTATATATGTTTATGATTAGGTTTCTTATTTCATAATTATAATCTTTCAAGTCTATCTGTGTGATTATTATTATATTTTATTCTTTAGTATTAGTGTTTGGCTGGTCAACTTTTTTATGCCATTTGGTGGCTTCACATACTTAACTGTAATTTCCAATTAGTAGGAGTTTAGCAAAAAATAAAAAAAAATCCGTGAAAGTTCAACTAAACGCACTACTAAGAACTATGCGGTGACACATGCAGTTCGGTATATAGATGAAAAGGGAAGACTCTACTCCCAACTAAAAATTAGTCTCAGGGGATTGAGGGGGCCCAACTCACAGGGGTGTCACGCCGGACACAAAAAATGAAAGAGCGTCACGGCGCGCAGGTCTAATTTTTGAGTCAAACCCTTTCTTTCTTGGGTGTATTTTAGCAGAACATTGGTAATTCCAGTACAATCGGAGCTATTTTTAACTAAATTCTAGCCAAACAGTGTCAAAAAGTGTCAAAATTTGCTATTTCCTGGCAAGTACAAGGACAAATTGCGTCTGTTTTGGAACAGAGGTCAAAATTTCCCGATATTCAAGAGGACATGGTCCCACAGTCCCACACAAACGGGGGAAAGAACCAGCAATGTAACCAAAATTGTCGTGATGTAGCTGTTATTTATGCATAAGGTGTATGACGATTGTCTTGTAATATTACCTAAAAATTTGTAAAAAGTCATCAAATCGATAGGTAAAAAAATGACAAAAAATGACCTAAGTCTCGGTTTTGGCGGTCTCGGAATTTGGTCTCGGTCTCGGTAGTCTCGGTTTCGTGGTCTCGGTCTCGGTCTCGGAAAAAAACCGAGACTTCCATCCCTAGGGTCCGCCCTGACCTAACATTCGCGCAGCGCGAGGCTGATCGAAAATTGCGCGCGAATCTTGCTGAGCGCCGGAAATCCGGTGAGGATGTGGTAATTTATCGAGGCGCAATTGTTCCCCGCCGTCAGCCAAACTAATTTTGTCTGGTCATCACCCCATTTTTTTGGGGAAAAAAACCCACCCCAGTTCCGGAACTTGGGGCCGTGGTACAGATCTAAAAATTTGCAAAAAATCTGCATGGTAGTGCAAAAAGACGTTTACTATTAACACAAATGCGCATACTGACACTTTCTTGATCGAATTCTGGAATATATACGGGCCTAATAGTCGGACTTTGTCATTTTGAGGTCCCTTTGCAGCGAAAAGTAGTATTCTCTCTCTGCTACTATTGCCAGTTTTTTGTATGTTTTTAATGATAACCTGTTAATTTCTCTTGTTTAAACTCCAAATAACCGAATAAAATTAAAATATGTCCGTCACGACCAGTCACACTCACTCACGGTACCCCCCACTGAGGGTCTATGGCGTAAAAAGTAGCCATAAAGTGCAAATTTTGCATGCATTTGAAGCGTTATCGCAACTTTTAGTTGTTTTCAACGTTTTCAGGCGAAATCAACGTGTTTTGTTTTCAAATCTGAAAATTCAAAATTTTATAATGGGCTGCGAAGGGCAGTTTTCAAAGTTGTGTACCTGAGGCCCCATAGCAAATCTGCGTATAGTTTTGGCATTAGGGGCCTCTACTACTCCGAATACGTGCCATAGCGTTGAAAAACTACCGCTAACACACTTTTCAGGTGATTTATGGGGTGGGTTTTTTTGCCCCCACATGGGTTTTTTCCCCCAAATGGGGTTTTTCCCCCGGCAAGTTTTTGGCTTCCCGCCAAAAACGGTAAGAGATAACGGAATGAAACCGGTCCCAGCATTTAGAGCAAGGTTAGGCCTACGACAGATTTTTTTGGTTTCCCGTGAAAATGTATAGTCTATGAGCTACATGACGAAATATGAAAATGCGGGTTTTTTCCCCGCCTGCTATATTTCAGAAACATAGCTAAGTGCTAATGTAGATGATAATTTATTTCCTTTTTTGCGCCACTATACAATTTTCAGATCTGATAGGAAAAGTGGTACTCATAGGGGAGTGTGCATTATGTTACGAAAAATTTTTAATGCCAAAATTGTTTTTTCAGATTCGTTTTCTTCAACTACTGAAGTAATTTTTAATGATATTGTTTGTGTGTAAATCACTGAAACTAAGATTAGGCCATACATGTAACAACAGCACTAAAATTTTGGGTACCCCTCCCCCCCCCCTTGGAGGGACACCCCCCTCCCCTGCGTCAACTCATTTTTGACCCCCCTCCCAAAAATGATGCGATTTTTAACCTTTTTGACCAAAAAACACCGATTTTCACAATTTTCGGCAAAAATTTCGGTAAAAATTGCTTAAAATTCACCAAAAAATGTCGATTTTTTCGACTTTTGTTCAAAAATTTACTCCCGCCGGGACCCTCCCCCCTCTTTTCCCTCTGGCGGGACCCCCCCGCCCACCCCCGAGACCGAATTTTTTTTTTTTTGGGGGGGGGGGGTGTTCCCCCCCCCATCCCCCCCCCCAACTACATGTATGGATTAGGCACAGTGTACAAATCGCCTAGTGCAATTTTAGATGATACAGAAAATTTAAAAAACGTATTGAAGAAGAAGAAGAAGAAGAAGAATTTACTTCAAAAAAATAAAGGACCAAACGGTATAGAACAAATAAACAAGCATTGAAAACAAAAATAACAGACTGATAACATGTTAAAAATAAACAAAGAAAAACAAAAACTGAAAAAGTCGTCGCCATGAACTAATAATCACCACAAAATCAGAATAAATAAAAATAATAGTCAAACAACCAACATGTTTAGTTTTTATTTAAAAACCTTTACAAACCTTTTTAAATTAATAGACTCGCTTGTCAACCGTTCCTTAAATTTCTTAAACGACGGAGCAGAAACGGTAGACTCTGACAATGAATTCCATGGTTCAACAATTCGGTTCGTAAACCAATACTTAGCCGTGTTAGAATGGCAAATAGATTGCCGCAGTTTAAAACAGTGACCTCTCGTACGGCTATCCTCACTGAATTTAAACAAGTCATATGGATTCAGAACAGTTAAGCCATGGACAATTCTATACGTAAGGCACAAATCTCGAAACAAACGTCTGAACTCGAGAGTCTCGAGACCTAAAATACTGCATCTCTCTTCATACTCCAGGTTTCTCAAATTCCAGAAATTACGAGTAAATCTTTTTTGGACAGATTCTAATTTCCGAATATCTTGAATAAGAAATGGAGACCAAACTTCAGACGCGTACTCTAGGATTGGGCGAACATAGATACAATATAAGCGAATTTTCAGATCAATATCTTGCGAAACTATACCCGATTGAAGCATATACAAAGCAAAATTGCCTTTTTTTACAACATTCGATATATGATGAGAGAATTTAAACTTATCGCTAATATATATGCCCAAATCACATACACCATCTGTATAATTTATAACAGAGTTATCAAACAAATACTGTCCTGCTACGTTATTGAAACCAAGAGGTAAAATAAATGACTTATTAACAGAAATATTCATTTGCCAAATTTTAACCCAATCACTAAACTTGTCTAAAAGCGCTTGTAACATGACATATCTGTCCATCCCAGAACTATAGATTTTGGAATCATCTGCATACCATGATGCTTTGCTGCCCAACTCAAGCAAAAGATCGTTTACATATATTAAAAAGAGCGTTGGGCCGCATACTGATCCCTGAGGGACGCCACTAGTAACACGACTCCAGCTTGAATAACTATCATCAAGTTTAACGCGCTGCCTACGACCGCTAATAAACAAAAATAATATTTTCAAAAGCTTTTCATTGAACCCCAACATCTTTAGCTTGCTACGTAATTTTGTATGTGAAACAGTATTAAAAGCCTTCTTCAGGTCTATAAAAGCAACGTCAATATTTTCATGATTGTCTAATATTTTAACCCATTTGGAGTAAGAGTCAATAAGATTTGTAACAGTAGAGCGTCTAGGAAGAAAACCATGTTGCGTGGAAGAAAAGACAGAATTATCCATACAGTGTTTCAATAAATGGTCGTTTAATATAGCGTCTAGCGGTCTAGACGCACCACACAACAAAGAGACATCCCTATAACTATCGACATCTGAGCGTGACCCTTTCTTTTTATAAATAGCAGGTCCTATATCGTAAGGTTCGGCCAGGAAGCACTAGGGTTTTTTTCCCGCACCACTATACACCAACAAAACCAATAACTAAGCCCGAGGGACACGCAGTAGTTTTTGAATAGACACAAAGTTGATTATAAATAGTGATTAGGGATGTCGCGGATGTCACTTTTTTGACATCCGCGGATGCCGATGCGGATCTTTTTGGAATACGTTCTAGACAAGTTATAAGCCGAAATTTTAGATACAATTTGCCAAAAAATTCATAAAATACTACAAATAGCAGGTATGAATGCAAGTACTAAGCATGAGACTCGGATACTCGGATAGAGCAATATTCATCAAAGTTGTGTCTTCATGATATCTTCTATACCATGTGCCGCCATCAACAATTTGTTTGAAACGCTATTGGTTTAACTTTGTGTCTATTCAAAAACTACTGCGTGTCCCTCGGGCTTAGTTATTGGTTTTGTTGGTGTATAGTGGTGCGGGAAAAAAACCCTAGTGCTTCCTGGCCGAACCTTACGATATAGGACCTTTTTGAGTATGTAGGTGGAAAGCGCATCCCAAACTTACTTACCACACCAATTTCTATGCAGTTTTGAGGCTTGTAGCATTTTTTATAAAATTTCAAAATTTTGCATGTTGAAAAATTCCAAAGTGACAAAATTTTCCAAATTTTTGACTTGTCATAATTTTTCACAAAACCACTTTTGGCCAACGTTGTTTACACTTTTCAAGAGAGTTACCTTTTCTCTATACTTCTGAAGCTCAAAAACAGTGATAAACGTTGTGGTTTACCTGTGACAGTTCAAAGTTTGTGCGGAAAAAAAACCCTATTGCGGGGAAAAAACCCTATTTTGTTTGGCGACAATTTTTTGCTAAACTCACCCATTGTTGATAGAAAAGTTGACTGATCTGGGGTAATAACATGTGTAGACTTCATTGAAACCGTTTATTCGGCCGCAAAACGTCGTTTTTTGTCGTTTTGGCCCATACCCCGACACCCCGTACGAAACCTGTTTTGGTGATGTTTTGGTGATTTGGCATTTTTTGGAATATTTAGGCTTTAGCTGCTGCGTACCACCTAAATCCAAGAATGGTAGACGCGGGCGGTGTTTGGCCACCGTTTCTAACAGAATAAGTGCCAAAATCTATTTTTAATGCATTTAAATACTAAAAAATGCATATTTGGGCAGAAGTCATTTCTGCCAAAAAGGGTCGATATTATTTGAAGATTTATTCTGAGTCCCATGGGTGTCGGAGAAACGGTTTTTTAGTCCATACTGCAGCCTAAGAGTTGTAGAACACGATGGAATTGAGTTTATACTCACTGCTAATAGAACAGCCGAAAAAAGTTTTTTTCCCGCATAGGGTTTTTTTTCCCGGAGGCTTCGAGGCTTATTACTCAGAAACGTGAGTAGTTAGAATCCATTTTATTAGTGCAACAGTTAGGCGAAAGATGGCCGTTATAACAGCCGCGAGCATTAATGGATCCGATTTATGTGGAGCGCAGG
Organism: Trissonchulus sp. WLG1_4; assembly: GCA_030248245.1. Classification (NCBI taxonomy): domain Eukaryota; kingdom Metazoa; phylum Nematoda; class Enoplea; order Enoplida; family Ironidae; genus Trissonchulus; species Trissonchulus sp. WLG1_4. The sequence goes on from JASANF010009464.1 coordinate 57,364, forward strand.
AGGACCCGAAAAGTTGAAAACAGGGTTTTTTTCCCCGCACCACTATATGTACTCTTATATATTGTTTCAAATCAATGAAAACCGGCTAAGTTAAAAACCGTGTTTTAGCAAATATTAGAAAGAAAGAAAGAAATTTTATTTCTAAAGCCGACGGCTTTACAATACTGTTAAACAATAGCCGCCGTTCCTATTGGTTAGTAACAAAACAAAATATATATATATATATATATATATATAGATCAAAACGTAAAAGAGCATAAGGCAGCAAGCATACATAAATAGTGAATAATAATGAAAACGCAAAAAAACAGATAGTAAGAACTAACTCAAAAGGCGGGAGAGGACCGAATGGTGGTCACCTAACCCCCCGCTATACCTATTGCTTTGCAACTTTGCAAACTGGTCAAACTGAAGAAAAGAGGGAAAATTCTTTTCGGCTGCCACGTGCTTCCCACCCCATCTTTTAATAAAAATATAGAACCCCCAGTGTCAGCCATGCCCCCAATCTGATCTCGAGCCTAAAATAGCTGTCGCCCCTTTTAAATCTAGAGTGAAGTTATTGGTCTTAAAATGTACCTTAGGGGTGGAATAAGTCGGAAAAACAGCATTTTTCGCCTAATGATCCGGAGTCCCCCTATATCCCCCAAACCTAGGAGGGTCAAAACTGAACGCTTTTCCGAATAGGGTAGGTTAGAAGTTTCTTGTATGTAAGTTTTAGCTGTAAATCAAACTTCGTCCAAAAAATTAAACTTTAGTTTAGCTAGTTTAGCGTAGACAAATGCGCGGTGCTTCACTTTGGTCAGTCAAACCCATGTCACAGTTACAACCTGGGTGGATCATCGTTGGAAGCGCTTTCTTGCATTCGAGACCTCGGGGTTACGATATCAAACGACCTGAAAAGCTCCTTATATACCTAGCTTCTGGGGGCTACCGCCCCCAGACCCCCGCGATCACTCTACTTTCTTGGCCAAGTGCGGCTTGAAATTAAGTTTTCACTGCAAATTTTATTTCAAAATTTTAAAAAAGCGCTAGCTTCTGGGGGCTGCAGCCCCCAGAAGACCCCCGCGTTCATACTATTTTCTTGGCCAAGTGTGGCTTGAATTAAATTTTCAATGCAAATTTTAAAAAAAGCGCTAGCTGAGACTTAGAGCCATATATATCTGGGCACCCCCCTCAACAAAATCCTGGCTACGCTACTGCCCAGAATGTCGAAAAATGATGATTTTCGACAATTTGAATTTTTTCGAAAAGCAGTAAATGCACGTTTTTTTTCGCTTGGAAAGTGCTCAAATGAACTCAGCGTGTCTGAAAACCTACAAAAACTTGTTTTTACATTGAAAAAATGTGAGTTTGAATTCCCCCCCCCCCCCCGCCGAACCTGTACCAAGAAAAACGTTTTTGGCACCTATTTTCACACTCAAAAAAACACGATCGGTCTAAGGACAGCCCTTGTCACCCATAGTTTTTCTTCAATTTTTTCCTGTATGCAACGTATTTTTTAGATTTGTAGTAACAATATCAATCTCGAATAGTATCAATTTCGCCAAAAATTGTGCTTTGTCAAAAATTCTATGTAAAAAGTCAGCTATTTCTTCCGCAAAAATACGAATATATGGTACGAACAATAACGCTCACATAACAAACTCTGACTCGCTGAACACTGATGAATGTAAAATTATCGAAATCGACCTATTAGTTACAAAGTTAGTCATTTGAAGTTGGGTGACAATGGCCCGTATTCACATACTAACACTAACACTTAAAGTTAGTGTAAACCCTAACTTTAAGTGCTTCGTAGCACTAAATTTAGTGCTACGAAGCACTTAAAGTTAGTGTTTACACTTACTTTTAGTGTTAGTGTTAGTATGTGAATACGGGCCAAGGGCTGTCCTTAGACGTTAGTAAAAAAACACAATACAGTGAAAGCCAGTCACACAATAGAGAAGTCACTTTATTATGGAGCTGGTAACATAAAAAATTTCTTTCACTACTATTAAGAAATTTCATGAAATCTGACTAATAAATTTTATTTATTTTAAGTAACAGACATTTGACTTATCTAACTTCTTTGTGGGCTCTACTTTTCAAAGAGGGCTCATTCAATAATAAGCTCCGCCTCCTGCGCAAAAGGGAGCGTTCATATAGTGACATTGGATTGAAGACATATGCAAGCTCTGCAATGGTTGTCCGCCATATTGCCAGTGACGTAGCTTTCGGAAAATGGTATCGAACGCTGCCGGATTTTGATCCACAAGTATTATTCCCTGAATTCTGTATCTATGAATCATTTTAGACGTGGTGGGAGCTTACGCTTGCTGCGGACCGAACTCTCTAACGTCGGGCTTGCGCTTGCAATCCCGTCAAGTTACAGTGTTGGAGGACTGAAAAATGAGCAAAGTGTCATTCCGTGCTCGTGCATTGGACACCACGAAACCCATGCCTGTGTTTAATGTTGATGATTTACCCGATCTGTCAGAATGCGCCAGTATCAATCGGGCCGTCCCGGCCATGCCCACGGGCATGGAAAAAGAGGAGGAAATGGTAAGCTGACATTACTCATCCTTTGTCTGCTCAGTTTCTGCGCTAGGTGGCGCTGTGTTCTATCGATCCGTACACGCAATAGGGAATGTCACATGACGTCATTCGCCAATCACTTCCTTGGCAAAACGCCTGTATACTATATACTGGCTGGGGCCGTATTCTCAAAATTACCTGCAGGTAAAGTTAGGCTAACTTTACCCACAGGTAAAGTGAAGGTAAAGTCGTATTCTCAAACATTGACTAAAGCCAACGTGATAGCTATAGTTACCTTTAATTTTCGGGCCAGGAAACTGTTTTATCTTGTTTCGCAGCTAAAGTTAATGTATTGTGCAAATTTTCAACCTCGACCGTCTACGTTAATCGTGTTTTCAATTTTAGCTTTACCTTTACCCACAGAATTAACTTTACCTTCACCTTACCTGTGGGTAAGGTTAGCCTAACTTTACCTGCAGGTAATTTTGAGAATACGGCCCCTGATTTATGCGCAGCCACGCATGGCTTCATTGAACCACTACTGCGGTCAACATTGCGATTTAAAACTTTGGAAACTCGTACGGTCTCTATACGTACGAAAATGTAATCTGCGCGCCGGGCATGATTGAAATGTATGTGCAGATGGTCCCCTGTATACTGTTAAATGTTTTTTCAATTGGGATAATAATTGAATAAAAATTTTTTCGTAGGTGTGGACATGTGCACAAATAATGGAATAATTTTTCTGAATCTACCATTGCGAGCGCTTTCTATTTGCATAATTCTTTACTTCCAATAATTACTAAACTCCTGTAATCATTTCAGGAACTGCACTTGCAGCAAGCCATCACTGCGCAGCAGGCCATTTCCACAGGGACACTCGCAGATGACTCCGTTAATATTCCAGTGCCCAAAGTCCACGTGTTGGAGTTGGCGCACTGCGACAAATTTTACAACCAAAGGGGTCTGGATTACAAATGCCCCAAACAGTTCATCCGGATTCAGGGTACATACAATAATGTTTGATTGCTGCATCAACTAGATTTCAGATGCAGTCAAATAAAGCTAGATTGTGGGAGGTTCGTTTTGAGGCTTTAGAATTTTCTATTTTATTTTCTAAAAAGAAATGCCGCCATGTCATTGTACATGTGCGTTGGTTTTAATTTACATTTAAATTTATAAAAATTATAAGTTTTGAGTCAGAAGATGCTCATGCGACACGTCTTTTTTGTTTTTTCACACGATTTCTATCTAGACTGGCTATCTGAATTGTTAAACACAAGTAGGGATGGGACCGAAAAAAATTTCACCGAATACCGAATTTTCGTTTTCGGCCGAATACCGAATAGTTGTCCTTTGTCACGCAGATTTATCAGATTTTAAAAATCCAGAAAAATATAATACTACGTATAGATAAATATATAAATACTATCTATAGGACCCCGGGGTGGAGTGGGACAGTGTTTTTTGGCGCGAAAAGTTACACCTCCAAGTCTCCAACTAAAAAGTTTCAGAAACAATGCCAAAAGCATGCGACTTTGAGCGATAAACACAACATGGGCGCAGATTCGGTTTAGGCGGTAAATGCAAACTCGCATTTTTTCAACGTTAAAACATGTTTTATATGCTATATGAACCATGTATTATAATATTATACAAATAACTATCGTGCCAGTGTGCTGTCGAATATACCACCCCCTTCGTGTAATCATCTTTTTGCTTCTTGTAAACCTGGGTTTTTAAGGCCATAGCTAAGGCCATGGCCTAATTTTTTCCGGATTGGCCTAAATTTTTTCAGCGATTGAAGCCAGCTGGCCTAAACTTTTTCAGCTACCGATGAATAAAAAATTTCTGATACGTCTCCAACTGACCAAATTCGGCCTAAAAATAAAATTTCTATATATTTGTTTCTGGGGGCTCCCGCCCCCAGCCCCCAGACCCCTGAAACTTTGTGGCTTTGTGTTCTTTGCTTTTATCTTTCATGAAGGCTTGTCTCTTTTCACCCCGGTAGTTTTAAGTGGGACAGTTATTAAACTGCTTGTGAACTTTGCAAAGTTTACTCGCATTTTTCCAATTTTTTTTTAGTTTTGACGATACTTATAAGCAAGGGCGTACCTAGGGGGGGGGGTGGGGGAATCCCCCCCCCCCGAAATTTTTCCCCAGTGATTTTTTACACAAGGGTCCCCCCTTTGGTTTTTATGGTCCGGCCGGAAAAATTTTCTGATACGTCTCCAATGGACTAAATTTGGCCTAACAATCATAAATTTTCCCAATTTTTTTCTGGGGGCTGCCGCCCCCAGACCCCTGCGACTATGTGGCTTACTATTCCTCATTATTGTCTTTCATCAAAGCCTATGCATGTATACACAACTACATTAAGCGGCATGTGCATGTCTACACGAGTATATTATGCTACATTTACTTGTGGAATACACCGTCTGATATGACACTCCCATCTTTTGTTTTAAATTTTGTCGGAAAAATTTCTGATACGTCTCCAGTTGACCAAATTCGGTCAAAAAATTGAAAAAATCGCCAATTTTTTGACCCCCAGACCCCTGCAACCTTGTGTCCTTTGGTTTTTATGGCCGGAAAAACTTTCTGATACGCCTCCAATTGACAGAATTTGGCCAAGAAATAGAAAATTTTCCGTATTTTTTTCTGGGGGCTGCCGCCCCCGGGCCCCTGCAGCCTTGTGGTTTGGTAATCTTGCGTTTGTAAGGCATTTTACGAGTGTTAAAAATTGCTAAAAAGTGCATTTTAACCCATTACAAAAAATCGAAAAGTCATCCCCCCCCCGAAATTTTTTTCTGGGTACGCCACTGCTTATAAGCATCCATCAAAAATTCATGCAATTAATATGAGTTGTGTTAAATGCCTCACGAATGCTAATTAGAGGTTATTATTTAACATATAATTATACAGTTTTTATGTTTTTTCTGTACGTCTCAGGTCGAAGTGTAGTGCTAATTGAAAGATTAATAAAATGAGTTCTTATTCTAAACGTTCTTTCATTTGGAATTTCCTTGATTTTCTAACTATTCGGTATTCGGCCGAAAATTGACTTTTCGGTACCGAATACCGAATACCCGTTTTTCGGCCGAAAACCGAATACCGAATTTTCGGTACATCCCTAAACACAAGCACATATTGTATTACTCCCTGGGCCCAGTTTCATAAAAGATCAGTTGCGATTCATTAGTAACATTGATGTAAGCTACAAAATGAGTTATAACTTTGGGTTTACGAAACTTTTCTGTTGAAAACTTTCACAACATATTGCTAGTATATTGTGAAATGTGATAATGTGTGGGTAAAAGTTTGTATGATCCAGTCAAAAGTCTAGCTAAGTCAAGGTCATTCATTAGTCCCAAATATTAGTGGCTTGAAAAAATTCACTAATATTTGCGACTTAGCTATCTTTTTTGCTGAATAACGCGACTTTTTTTGACATGTTAAGAACACGTTATGCGGCATATTGGCAACCTGTCAACAAAATTTCCAGCAGAAATATTGTGTAAACGCACGGTTATACTCTATTTTCTATAGTACATCAGTGTTACTTGAATCCCGATTTACTGTTTGTGAAACCGGGCCCTGGTGTATATATTTTTTGAAAAATAAAAAACAGTTTTTGGCGAATATATTTTTGAATTGTATTGTTTTCAGCAGCGCTCAATCTGGAGCCTGAGATGCCGGAGTATGATCTTGACTCGGAGGACGAGCAATGGATGAGGGAGCAGGCCGAGAGGATCGACCTCACCCCGCTGCAATTCGAGCGCATGATGGATCGACTCGAAAAGGCTTCCGAGCATCAAGTAAGTAACACAATACCACAGGGGCTGAAGCATTAGCATATAAACATTGTTTTGTTTTTGTTGTTGATATAAACGACTGGTTGTCACCCAAAAATTTTTGGCTGTGTGTCCTTCGGCTCGGCAATTTTGCCGAGCCAGGCCGAGAGCTGAGACAGTCGTGAATTTTCACGAACTATATAACTTTCGAAAGTTTAAAAACGCTTCCCGGAATCCAAAAAGCTAGAGCTGTATATACGGTTTTTGTGTTTTTCCGTTAATAAACAAAATTACAAATTACAAACATTAGACAAAATCTGTAAGTACCATACTACCATAACGTTAATAACAACATTTAGAAATTTCAATTTTTTCAGTTTTTAGCATTAGGGCACCGACAGTGTGAGATTTGATTACACATGGTGTGATCTACGTAGTTAGTCCGTTTTAGCAAAGGGTTTAAGGGGACATAACTCTTGATGCCTTAGTGGTACAGCGACAATTTTAGCATCATTGTTAAGCAAATTATCAGAGCTTTAAAATGATGGGTGACGTGACATGACCTCGTGACGTAACGTTAAACGTGCGTCAAAAATTATAATTTGAAATTTTGACTTATTTTTAGGTATTATAGTGGTGCGGGGAAAAAAACCCTACGCGTTTTGCGGGGAAAAAAAACCCTAGTGCTTCCTGGCCGAACCTCACGACATAGGACCTTTTTGAGTATGCAGGTGGAAAGCGCATCCCAAACTGACTTACCACACCAATTTCTGTGCAGTTTTGAGGCCTGTAGCGTTTTTTATAAAATTTCAAAATTTTGCATGTTGAAAAATTCCAAAGTGACAAAATTTTCCAAATTTTTGACTTGTCATAATTTTTCACAAAAACACTTTTGACCAACGCCGTTTGCATTTTTCAAGACAGTTACCTTTCCTCTATACTTCTGAAGCTCGAAAACCGTGAAAAACGCTGTGGTTGACCAGTGACTGGTCAAAGTTTGTGCGGGAAAAAAACCCTATTGCGGAGACAGTGCCACGGTCCGGAGCAGGAGTCGTTGGAGCTGATGACCAACGTATCGTCGTTTGGAAAGGGGGACAGTGGATGCTCACACTGTCTGGAGTACGAGTCTCTGGTAGCCGGACCCGCGAGTGTCTGGAATGAGGACACTGGATCCTCACGCTGTCTGGGTTCGGAGTCCCTGGCAGCGGGACGCGCGAATTGTCTGTCACTGCTGGATGTCGGCCCAGAGAGAGCCGGCGAAATGGAATTCACTGGTGACCAAGGTACCAGAGAGCAATGATGAAGCAGCTGGTGGATAATGCCACACGGTAAATAGCTGCTGGCAATAACAGAGAGCCCACCGACCGTCTCGGATGACGGTAGCTGAAACCGAGGAGAACAATTAGCTGGAATCAACTATCTCAGTTCCGGGACTCGGGTGGTCTTCGTATCTGGAAGTCTTCTCTCACTGGGAATTGCCCCTACAGGGCACTACGCCTATGGGTATCCTACCTAACCCCTATTCCTGCATCTGCCTAGAGAGCCTAAGATTCGCCAGGTGAGCGAATATGGGGGGGGGACGCGTCGGGTGACATGGGAGCCGTCTTCTTGGGTGACGGCTACGACAATCCACTCGTCTTCTTCTTTCTTCGCTTCGCTCGCCTGAAACACGAGCACAGTCACTGTCAGATCGCGATTATCAAACATCGCGAGAAGGGGTCCTAGGGGTCAATTTTTCGAAATTGAGATTTTGATGTTTCTAGGGGTAACTTGGCCCCCTGAACACGAATCCGGGGTCCATTTTTGCCTAAAACGCTCGTGGACCCCGCCAAGCCCCCCTCCATAGGGTACCTTGCCCCAGGGGGCCAATGGGGTCAAATTTTCGAAATTGAGATTTTGATGTTTCTAGGGGTAATTTGAGCTCCTGGACACGAACAGAGGGTCATCTACCTAGAATAGAAGGTCCTCTACCCACTGTCGGCAACCCGTTGTAGCTACCCGACTAGTGATTGTTTGTGTTTGAGGTGCTGAATTTGGAGGAGGCGAAGGCGCTGTTGCAGGAGGACGATGATCTCAGCATCGCTGTCTACGACTACTGGCTCAACAAGCGATTACAAACTGTACGACGGGTTTTTATTTGGTGTTATTATATTTTCTTATTTGGCAGAGAATGAGTACCAATGACCGTCATTTCTAAACCCTCCTCCATCCCGCTGCTGAATTTGGGGGGGTCCCCCCTACCAAGCACGCCCCCTTCATGCATGGGCCTGCTCTCAGCTGTATATACTTGTCGTCGTAAACTTACGTGGGGTTCTACACATACATGTAAGAGGGAGGGGATGGGGGGGATCCCCCCCCCCAAAATCGAGGACCCGGGGGGGAGAGAAAAAATGGCACTTTTTTGCGAAATTTTTAGAAAATTTAGGGTATTTTTGGTCGATCCGGGGGGGAGGGTCCCCAAAATTTGGCTGAAGAGGCCCCCCAAAATTTTGACCCCGTTACGGGGTTCTATCTATGGTTCTACACTAGTTTGCGCACGAGGTTAAATTTCTATTTTTTAGTTTAATAAAGCAGTATAATATTTTTCAGAAACACCCTCTGTTACCTCAAGTGAAGACCGAAAAGCGTGGGGATCTGAACATGGCCGCCTCCAACAACCCCTACTTTGCCTTTCGACGTCGCGCCGAGAAAATTCAGACGCGCAAGAATCGACGAAACGATGAAGATTCCTACGAGAAGATGCTGAAAATTCGTCGAGATCTCAGCAAAGCTGTGTACGTGTTTTTGTAGTGTATTATATTATGTATATTATTATATAATTAGTTATTAGTTTTATCTTGTTTCTGTATCCCATTACATAGTACATACATATAAGATTTGTTGTATTGCAAAAATATAAATTCACATGGTAATTGGGTGAAGGACAAAGCAATCCACGGGTGTATTAATTGTGTTTCCGTTGATTCTCTAATTAATGCGTATATTCTGAAACAGTTAGTGAAACCAGATCAAAAATTTTAAAAGATTTTATTTAGAAAAAAACACATTCTTTCCAGCTTACTATTTTTATAACCTTCCGTCCGAGCGCTGAATTTGGTGAGGTCCCCCGTTCAATCGTGTACATGTTCTATCTATTTTTGTTGTCTTATTATTTTAGTCATTAATTTTCAGTACCCTGTTTGACATGATCAAGCGCCGTGAGAAGGGCAAGCGGGAGATGATCGATTTGACCATGGAAATCTTCGATCGTCGATTCGGCCTGGAGGATTACAAAGATGACATTTTCAATCAGCTCAAAGCTCAAGTCAAGCCTTCCTTCCAGTTCTCCAAGGTCAGCCACAGAATCCGTCAGATAGATAGATCTGTGACGAGCATGGCTAGGTGGGACAGCTTAGGCACTGATCCAGTCTCACCAATCCTCTTACCAGTATATTATAAAATGGCATTTGAGCCACGTCGTCTCCATCTGATTTAAAATTAAGTCGTCAGATCACTAAACAGAGTGTTTTCTTTTGACTTCCATTATTTCATAGTTGCTCAAGACTCCGGGGTGCGTGCATCAGAGTTCACTAAATTTTGAACTGAAAATCAAAAGCAGTTTTTCTCTGTTCAGGTAGATCTTATCTATCATATTGTCTGAACAAAGTAACTATCTAAAGTGAATCAGATTTCGTAAACAATGGTGAGAACATGCCACATATCGCCGGCACTGTGACTTTACTCATACACGCCTATCACCAATCAGATTTCGTAAACAATGGTGAGAACATGCCACATGTCGCCGGCACTGTGACTTTACTCATACACGCCTATCACCAATTAGTGTAATTTTCGGCATTATTATTTTGGTCGTCCTCTATAATTTTGGAGAGGTCTCCCGTTGACTTTTGCTTGATGATTAGTGATGAGTTGTTATTGTGTTTTGAGGAGGAAGTGCTGTTGGCTCGTCGCATGAAACAGCGGGAAGGACGGAAGCGAAAGCAGCAGCGAGAGGCCACTGGCGCCGACGGGTCTGCTGGCTCTAGGCTGCGGCGAGCAGGCGTCCAGCTGATTTCCCACGAGTGGCTGGCGAAGAATGCAGAGGACTGGCTGAGGCCGACCACTTTCCCAGGCTCCAGCATCAAGGCTGCCACCCAAAGCTCTGGGCTGCCCGGCACGCCTGGAACCAGCTCGGCGGCCGGCGGGTCCGCTGCCTACACTCCGCTGCAACTGGCCACCAGTCCCTATGATTTTAGTGACTCGGTATAGCTCAATATTAACACTTACATTTACATACCCGGCTTCCAATAACAAATATTCAACTATGGCTAGTATATTTAGAAACTTTTAATTGCTTACTACTGTATGTATATATCGTATATTAATTTTGTAATTTTAAAAGAATATGTTGTTGTTAAAGGCTACCAGAATGCTTGGCTCTCCCTCCCTGCTCGAAAACGATGGCCCCTACACCTTCAAGCGCAGAAAAGGCTGTGTCTATTATGCTGTAAGCTACCCTCATCTTATTGTACATGTTGATTTACCTTTTTTATGTTTCTCTATTTGCTAATGCGCTGGTGAAATAATGGGTTTGTCGTTGATTAGGTTAAGCTGGTTTTTAGTGAGTAAGTCGGCATTCGGCTTGCTGGCGTGTGTGTAAGCACATTACTTATTACTAAAGTCTGACAAAAAATAGTTGCGTCACTTACTTATTTTGGTGGCCACTTACTTGTGCGACTTGCGTACTCTTCTGTTGTTTTGGTAACGAAATCACCTGTTGTATTTTGTGAAGTGGTGCCACTATTTTGTCCGTCTTTATTTCAGCCGGCCGTAGACGAGCACCTGTCGTCAGTGATGGCCAGCACCAGTGCGGATGTCCAGGCCCCGGCGTGCTCGCGTAGTGTGGCGTCTGGGGCGGGGACTGTTGGAGGACAAGGGGGGGCCTGGAGGCGACGCGACGGCTATGTCCCCGCCTACCTCCACCAGCCTGGTGGGGGTCTGCGCTATGTGGGTCCCGTCAGACGGCGCATTGGCAGGGGGGGCAGGTGGGTGTCTGCATTTTATTACCAGCTGTTGAATAAATTAATATTTAATGTAGTAAATTATTTATAATCTTTATTATATACTGTTTACTGCTTTGATTTTTTTATACGACTTGTGGAATCCTACGTTCGTTGGTCAACTGAGCTCGTTTATGCTAACGCGAAAGCAAGAATGTTGAATTCTTTTTAATTCCCATGGTGGTCGTTTTGGATTAAATTCGGACTGTGAATAAATTAACCAATTATTTTTCAACTTAATATTACTACTAAAGTAGATGGTTTGTGTGTTTATATTTGAGGGTGATCTTCGATCGTGCCTTGGCCAGCAGCAACGAGTCAGCACCCAAGCCGTCGTCGGCCGATTCTGCCTCTAGTCAAAAACCACACCACGTGTAAGGGACCACTGTTTTCCTAAGGAGAGGGGGTATGCTTATGCGTAGTGAATCTGGAATGATATGTGCGGTCAGTTTGAAAAATTTACAAAAAGTTAATGGCACCTAAGTACGCAAAGTACGTAACGCAGCCTCCTGTAGCTGCTGGCGTGATTTTTTTCTGCTGAACGAACGATGGTAAACGCGAACAGACTGTAAAAAGTCTCATAATAAACGAGACACAGAGTACTTAATCTAAAAATGATACCACCAAAAGCGTAGCTTACTTCAGGGTTTCGTGAGTAGAATAACCAACTGATTTACCGATTATATCAGAATTGTTAGAAATTGACGGATTATGTTATGTTGGTTCATGGTTATTTTTTTGCGTAAAATACTGCGTATTTACGCAGTGGACCTTAAATTTACGCAGTCAAAAATAAAAATACGCACAATTTACGCAGCCTTCATGTGCCCACCAGGCGGCAGTAAATCAAACTTAAGCGGAAAAGTTTTCCGGTGCGTCTCCAATTGGGCCTCAAAATTAAAAAAATTTCTAATTTTTGTACTGGGGGCTTCTGGGGGCGGCCGCCCCCAGACCCCTGCAACTTTATTGCTTTGTGTTTCTTGCTATTGTCTTTCATTAAAACGTAAGCAAGTGTATGGATTTGTATGTATTTGTATGTATAGATATTCGATATCCTATGGAACCGAACATAATTTTGAAGAATCTAAAAGTCGTTCCCCCTGTCTGAAACTACGGAAATGACACATTGGGCATAGTTCAGCGTCCTATAAAAGTTTTCAAATTAATAGATTTGCTCACATTAAACAAAGATACAGATCGGATGTTGTATAAATTGCTTGAAAAAACTGTCAACTGGATATGACCATGACGTGCTACTTTGTGACCAAAACTAGCTTTTTTACGTTTACTCCAACTAAATGTTATGTTCATTGTACTAGAATTACGTGACACGCCGTTTAAAGGCGTTCGCTATGTTTTTAACCATTTATATACTAGTGTTAAAAAAATAACGCAATCGATTCTAAAAATACGCAGTCAAAAATAAAAATACGCAGTTTTTACGCAGTGCCGATTTTCAAAAAAATAACCCTGTGTTGGTTGGTTAATGGTTAGTATATATTGATGAATTGTTTAATACTGGATAATGAGACCAGAGATGGACGGGGTGAATCGGCGAGGGGGGGTGCCCGACTCCTGGCGCAAGGGGGGGCGGTCCCTAGTTTTGGCCATTTTTCGGCGACAGCCGAAAATTTTTCAGAATTTTTCGATTTTCACCTCATTTTTCGGGTACTTTTTTCGCCGCAGGCGAAAAGTTTTTGCAATTTTTCAATTTTTTACGCATTTTGGGGCACTGTCGTGGCCATCAGAGGGGGTGGGAGATTGAGGGGGGGTGCCGGATGTCCCCCCCCTATGTGCATATGAATGAGACTAGTATTGCAGTAATAATATTGTTATTGTTTCAGGTATTTCCGGCCCGCCAGTCCAGTGAACAGTGGCATGAAGGATGTGGTCTGGGATGGCTGTGCCCCCTCGCCCTCCTCACCCCAAACGAGCTTGTCCTCCTTTGCTCCACACTCGTCGTCTGCTGGGATGAACAATAGCAGTCGTAGTAATAAGCCTGTTCCCCTGCTATTGTCTCATGGTCCGTGTCCTTCACTGACCACCCCCCTGTACCCCTCCCCTGCTACGACTGCCCCCCCAACCCTGCCGACGCGCTCCGCTGCTGCCTACGCACTATTATCAACTACCTCAGCGACCGCCGCGACTACTGATAGTAGAACTACGACTGCTACTACAACTAATGTGAATGGGGATTGTTTGAAGCAGTCTGCTGATGCTGTAAGAATTGTTATGGATAGTGGCCAAATGGATAATGCGACATTGCAGGGATCTGCTGCTAGTAGTAGCAGTCATTCATTGGTACAGCTGAGGCCAGGGATGCCGGCCACGGCCTACGGGTTGCATCAAGGCCAATTGGCCACCTGGCTACAGCAGCAGAGCGACGAGCTGCGGCGACTGGATGCCAATGGACTTGTGGTGGTGTCGCCCTGTCCCCCCTCCCGACTACTGCCCAGCGGCGCCACAGCCCCGACCCCGCCCGCGGGGGGACAGCTGCAGCTGGTCCATTCCATCCTGGCCCATTCAGCCGTGTCCGCCGTGCTGACGCACAAACAGTATTTGGACATTTTTGGCAGTCGCCTTAGGCAGACTAGTGGTGGGGGTGGTCACGACAACAGTGGCAGTGGCAGTGGCAGTAGGCACAGCAGTGGGGCAGATGCTGTTTTGTGCAAAGCCAGCCTCAATTTCTCAACAACAACCAGCCCAGATTTGTGGCCACCGCCCAGGCCCGCATATTTTCATTCATTAGCGGAATCCATTAGCAGCAGTAGTAGTCTAGCCAATAATAATAACACTAATTCTAGTAGCCTGCCGTTGGATACGGGTATTATTCAGCATCAGCGAGTCAATAATAATTATGCTTTGCCGAGAACTGCTTCACAACCTGCTATTAGTAGCAGCAGTAGTACTACTACTACTACTACTACTACTACTACTACTACTACTACTACTACTATGATAAATTGTCGATCAACCACTAATGCAGTGGATAATATATCAATGAATAACAGTAGTAGTAGTTCATCACTGAACAGCAGCAACACACCGCTAGTGATGAATGATTCACTGAACCTGCGCTCAACTTTGCAGCTACCTGCTACTACGGCCATGAGCATTACGATCACGTCGAATGGGGGTGGCGGCGTCACGGCTACAGTGCCCAACGACACCGGTCACCCCTTGATGCCTGGCTGTCTCAGCAATAACAATAGTCTCGCCCCGGTTACCGCTCATTACACCAATTCTGCTCAAATTAAAGGTATGTGGCTTAACGGCTGTTACTCGAAGTAAATTCGATTATCTTGTCGGTTTCGGGCATTGAACTAAATGGGATTTATCGAACTAGATTTATTAAATTGAATAACTAATAGATTTAGTTTTTGTTGATAAAACATCCACCAAAAAAAAAAAAAAAAAAAAAAACCTCCAAACCCCACCCCCCACCCACAAAAAAAACAAAAAAAAAACACCACAAAAAAAAAAAAAAAAATAAAAAAATAATAAAAAAAAAAAAAAAAAAAAAAATAAAAAAAAAAAAAAAAATAAAAAAAAAAAACAAAAAATAAAAAAAAAAAAAAAAACATAGTTTAGTAAGACGCCCGGATATCAGCAGTTACTCCCTAATTGCGTACTTGGACGTTGAATTATGTTTTGAAGCAGTGTTTTTTTTTAGTCAAAAAGTGCGAAACGCCGCACTTTTTTTCTGAAATTTCGCACTTTTTTTCGGCCATGTGCGTCCCGTGACGCACTTTTTTTCGGCTGAGGTTGAAAGCTGATTTGGCGTAAAAGTGCCGAAAAAAGCATTTTCGGCGCGAAAAAAATTTGAAAAATTTTCCAAAATTGCGTCAAAACCATCAAATTTGTAAAATTTTCTGATATGTCTAACGTTTCAAGCTTGATCTACAACTGGTTTCAATGACAGTTAACAACCTATTATGATTAGTTATGATTAAGATTATATACGATTAGAAAAAATCGTGTCGAAGCATGCCACACCCAGCAACAGCAAGTTTCTTAAAAGCATCAATTCATGCCAATAGGTATTTAGATGATTGCCGCGCTAGTATCAAAGTTTGGATTGAGAGAATTCTATTACATATCTGCTGAAATTAGCTGCGTGTTTACAGTGTTGATAATTCAGTACCTGCCAACCTAATTTGGCGTAATGGTGCCGTCTCCTGGGGAACTGAGTTAAGTCCCAAAACATTAAATACTTGGCTTCTGGGGGCTGCCGCCCCCAGACCCCTGCAACTACTGCAGTTCCCGTTTTGTACTTTTTCAAGCAAAACTGCATCCTTGTAGTCTTTTTCAGCCTGCTAAAATTCAAAACTCTGCTTAGCTTCTCAACAACATACCGACATTGACGTGATCAGCAAAATACCGACATTGACGTGATATTTAAGTCCCTATTCGATACCTGTGAAGCGCATCGAATAAAACAAAAAATTCTAGATGCTGAGACGCCACGGCCAGGTCCATAGTTATTTAAAGTCCAAGTCCCCGACTCTCAGAAACCAGAATTTATAAGTTAAGCTCAGCTTTCGCACACTTTTAAATGGGCAAGGCAATGGCGTACCCAGGGAAGGGTTGATGGCCGGAATTTCCCCCCCTCCCGGAATTTTTTCTAAGCGAATTTTTACACAAGGGTTCTCCCTTTTGCTTTTATTGCCTGGTCGAAAAAATTTTCCGATACGTTTCCAATTGATCAAATTTGGCCTAAAAATAAAAAAATTTCCTAATTTTTTTCCTGGGGTCTGCCGCCTCCAGACCCCTGCAACTTCTGGCAACGTGGTCTTGCATTTTCGATTCATATTTTTATGTTAATATTGAAAATAGTGCATTTTAACCCATTACAAAAAATCAAAAAGCCATTCCCCCTGAAATTCTTTTCGAGGTACGCCACTGCTGAAAGGTAGAAATGAAAATTTTTTAAACCCCAAAGTCGTAATTGAGGACGGCCAGTGCCATAATAAAGTGATTTTCACCTAAAACACGCGCGTAGATAACATTATAACCGCCCTATTTGTCAAAGGGTATTTATTTATCATAAAGGGATATTTAACCAAAACACAGAGTCAAACCACACAGTATTTTTCATGTATTTATTGATTTGTGAACCGATGTTCCAAAGTGAAAGCAGATGGTATGGTCCTGTCTAACGGAACCAGTTGATGTTTCAGTTTCAGACAGTGTGGTGTCGTTGGTGGGCGATGTCTGCTCGCTGGCTCACCCCCTGCCCACGCCCTCCCCCTCGCCCAAGTCCCCCCGGCTCCTACTGCCCCCCCTCTTGCCACCCACCACCTCCCATTCTTCACTCAACTCTAATATCAGTATGTCCATTGTCCATCAGTAGGATAGCAGTCTCGGTGTTTTTTTGTAGTAGGAATATTGTTTGAGTAATAATGTTGCAACTGCTGTTAGTGCTTGGGCTGTAAATAATGACGTGTTGAGCGGAGGTTTATTGTGTGACCAAAGTGTTGATAAATGTTTGGAAAATTATACTAAAATTGACCTAGTTTGATTCGGCATGATCTTAAAATGTGTGATCGGAGAAGAAAAAGAGTTGCTTATGCCTAAGCTTAAGTCTAATAAGCCTGAAGCCTAATCTGAGGGCAAATAAAGTAAACCTGACGATGTACAACCGTCACTGTCATTCCTTTTGATTGTGCCCAGGTTTGTTCTAATGTAGACCATTGTGTTTGCAGAGCGAAATGGTGCAAGTTTGTATTTAAGGAGCAGTGGAGAGCGTGCCGGGCGCAGTGAGCGGGTCGGGGGGCACGGCCTCGCCGGTCATCGGGAGACTGTCCATTTCCGCACTCAAGCTCAGGGCCGCCCAACAGGCCTCCACCAACACACAACAGTACGCATGGCCTCACCACACACCACTCCATAACATAGTTCACAAGTAGTGTTGGGACGAAAGTTCGGGTTCGGGTACGGTACGCAAAAGGTGGTTAAATTTTCTGACCGAATTAAAAAATTTTTATACCGATTTTTTTAGAATTTCCAAAGATCATGAACATTTTTAGTATAATAAGTACTAGAACTAACTTCACATTGTTCAAACAATCCCATTTTTTTAACTTTTGCTGCTGTCCTCGCAGCAAGGCTGCACACGTGTTAGTGAGCGTGTATGGTGTGTTCTCAAATTGTTCAAATTCAAGCTGAGGTTTGAATCTAAATCAGCCCTAGGCCTGAACTCTATTCATCTCTATTTCTATTAATTTTGAGCGCCAGCTTTCGAAAATGGCAATATGACATAGACATATAAAGAAATTGTTACAAAAATGCGGCGGACATGCAGAAAATTTTTGGTGTTTCGTCTCAATCGCGCATCGTGACAGCGAGTATCCATCGCTTGTAGTTTGATCAACATTAACCCAAGCTGGATTGCATCTGACACAAACCATTACACCTGACACAGGCTGAAAAGTTCGTCTTTTTGGTACAATTTGTGTTAATGGTAAATTATATACATAGTAAATAATAAAAATATTAGCAACGTAACGCCTGCAAGGGAATTCTGACACACTCATAACTAATCTACGTTGCCTCTTAGCCTGTTGGTTTGGGCTGTTATTTCAAACTGTTAATTGTTAACTGTTAATAATAACTAATAACTGTTAATTCAAAAGTTGGCAGTTCGAATCCCACCCACAAGGTTAACGAAATCACCTTGAGGAAGAGATTAAGGTTACATGTTTTCCTGCCGACCCAGCAGTCTATCCTCACGGGGTCGGTAAATGGGTATATACCACATGCATGTCAGAAGGTAATAGGCTTAGATAAGCTAAACGGAGATAAGCACCGAACCCCAAAGGCTGGATCAGCCGGACGTCAAGTCCTGGGGGTTACCTCATGGGGATCACCCTCTCCTCAGATACCTGGCACCCCCCCTCAACGCCCTCACCTTTGATTGCCGAAATAACGTACCGAAATTGAGTAAAAATTCAAAAAATCGCAAAAATTTTCGCGCTGCAGTCAAAAAAGTGCCCTAAAAATGAATTTAAAAATCTAAAAAGTGCAAAATTTTTTCGACTGTCGCCGGACATCACACAAAAGCAGGCCTACCCCCCTCTCCGCCAAGCGTCGCGCACCCCCCTCACCTCACCGATTGCTCCAGTGCATCTCTGAACGCTGATGCAATTTATAAAGTTTCATGAACCTTATCTATTGAAGCTATTGAGGGAAAATTTTTTTGCGCAAATTTAAACTTTTTGAATACAAGTACATAGACAACCCAATGCAATGCTCCTACATGCTACATATTTCATCTTGTTTTTCAAAAAATCGAAACAAAGCGGTGAAAGTTGAAGATGATTTGATTCGACTTGAAACTTGGTCTGTTTTTTGCTGACTAATCACTTTATTTAAGCTGACTAATCACTTTATTCAACGTTAAGTATATATTAAAAGATTTATTCCTTGCACTAAAGGCTGTTGACTCTATTGCTCCACACTTTTTTTGACATTCTATATTCAAATATAGTAAGTGTGTAATATCAAGCACTTCATTTGGCCAAAGTTCGGGTTCGGGTTCGGGTGGTTCGGGTACGAATGGTTCGGGTTCGGGTTCGGGTGGTTCGGGTTCGGGTGGTTCGGGTACGAATGGTTCGGGTTCGGGTACGTCTCGGGTTGAAATCCCAACACTCACAAGCCGCATCGGCTAGCTAACACATCGCTAAAACTGCCTAGGAGAACCTTAACCCGTGTTTTTTTGGGCCATATTGGTGGCCATGGCCACTAAAATTATGGATTGGCCACTAAAAATTTTGGGCTGGTGGCCAGCCTGGCCACCAAAAAGTGAGATTTAAAGGGAAGAACATGTGTTCCAAAACCAAAAAATCGCCCAGCTTCTGGGGGCTCTCGCAATATAATTACACAGGTTGTTAATGCAAACAGTATATTATAAATAGTCATGACGTCAGGATTTATGCATTTACGCATTCTCTTTGAGGGTGCTCTATTTCCCTTTACTCGAAATTTTTGTTAATACTGATGAAGTTGATTTTTATACCATTCGATAGCCTGTCTTATCATGTCTTATCACAACCTCTATGGTCAATTTGCTTAAACTTCACCCAGAGCAGTTAAACTTCACCCAGAGCAGGAGCAGTGACGCCAAACGTGAAGTCACTCGAATTTTGCGTACTCAAAAAGCCGCCACTTTTTGACATTTTGCCTTCAATTTCTTCGATTTCAAGTTGGGAAAAACAAAAAAATCCGGATCATACGATTTTTTGCATATATTCGGGCTATTACTGTGCCTAGTTTTAGTCGAATCGGCCATAAGTGGAGGACTGCGGTATCTGTCCAGATGATGCTCCTGAGGGGCTTGTACGCTTTTGCCTGTGCACCTTTAAGCCCGGTTCATAGTTGTCCGTAAGGGCTGTCCGTGTCTGAGTCCGTGTCCGTAAGAGTAGTTTGATTCACAGTTGTCCGGATGTCCGTAAAAAATTGTCCGTGAGTGTCCGTAAGGGCTGTCCGGATGTCCGGAAGTCAAGTTGAATTCAGTTCAACTTTTGTCCGTGTCCGTAAGCAATTGGCCAATCAAATTGTAGCCTTTATAGTCACGTGTATGTGCGTGCACATTAAATTCCTCCTCGCATAGTAAAATAATGGGAAATTTGTCGTAATTTTCGCTCAACACAGGGTTTTTTTTTGGGGTCCACGAGTGGGTCCAGACTCAAGTTCTCTTAACTGGACCCAGCAAAAATTAACCTGACCCAAGCCAGACCCAAGGGCGTAGACAGGGAGGGGTCGCGGGGGTCGCGAACCCCCTTTTTGGTTGAACCTTAAGAAATTGTCGACAAGGGTCCCCCCTTTGGTTTTTATCGCCCCGCCGAAAAAATTTTTTGATACGTCTCCAATTGACCGAATTTTGCCTGAAAATCAAAAAATTCTCGAATTTTTTTCTGAGGGCGGCCGTACCCAGACCTCTGCATCTCTATGGCTGACTAGTCCTTGTTATTATCTTTCATCAAAGCCTATGCATCTCTACAAAAGTACATTATGCTGAATTTACTTGTATAATACACTGTCTGATGTGACGTTCCCATACTTAGTTTTTAATTTTCCTGTCGGAAAAAATTTCCGATACGTTTCCAGTTGACCAAATTCGGCGTAAACAGTTAAAAAATCTCCATTTTTTCTGGGGGCTATCGCCCCCAGTAACCTGTGACTGCCTGATCTTGCGTTTGCACTGCGAATTAAAGTGTTAAAATTACTGTAAATATTAAAATAAATGTCAAAAGTGTATTTTTACCCATTACAAAAAAGTCAATCCCCCGACATTTTTTTCTGGGTATATACGCCACTGACAGCGGACAGTGAATTTATTTAGATTAAGTGACTACATAAATGACCGCAAACTACGCTTTGTTATGTAAACTTCGCTAAAAGGTGTAACAAATCTTTGGTTCTGGCCTGGAGGCTGCCGCCCCCAGACCCCTGCAGCTGTGTGACAGTGATTTTGCATTTTATTTTTGTGTCGAAATTGCAAAAAACTCTATATATATATATATATATTTCATTCCATTACAAAAACTGGAAAATTAATTCCCCCGAAATTTTTTTCTGGGTACGTCAATGCGTACCTAGCACAGAAAATGACATTATATAACAGGGCCGTAGCCAGAGGGGGAATGGGGGAATTCCCCCCGCCCGAAATTTTTACCGACTGAAATTTTCCAACAAGGGTCCCCCCTTTGGTTTTCATGGTCCGGCCGGAAAAAAATTTCCAATACGTCTCCAATTGATCAAATTTGTCCTAAAAATTAAAAATTTCCCCAATTTCTTTTCTGGGGGCTGTCGCCCACAGACCCCTGCTAATCTGTGGCTTAGTTTTCTTTGCTTTTGTCTTCTCTGGAAGCATGTGCTTGTATATAATGTTGGATTGTGCGCAATATGTATTTGCTTAATACACTGTTTAGCGTATCGTTTTAGCTGTTTTATTGTCACAAAAATGACAATTTTTAGTAAATTTACAGGTTTTAATGCCAGAAAATTTTGAAAAATTTGCAAATTTTACAGTTTTTGGAAGCTTTCCAGCCCGCAATTTTTGTAACTTTCGGTGTTTTGACCTCCAATTTTACGTTTGATGCTGCTGTGGTCGAAAATAAGCATTGTTTTGACCGACAAATGCTAAAATGTGTCGCTTTTTGCGTTAAAATTGCAATTAGGTGCATACTAATACACTTCAAAAAATCGAAAAGTCACTCCCCCCCGAAATTTTTTTCTGGCTACGCCACTGTTATATAATATAAATGTCTACTTACGATTTACAACATATATATTCTTGACCCAGTCAGTGCTTAACTGGACCCAACGAAAATTAACCTGACCCAACGTGGACCCACTGTCGATTTTGAAAAAAAAACCCTGGCTCAACAGCTTGCTTTTTATGTGTGTAGAACGTTTTTATTGATTTTTCAAAACTTGCGTTCACACACGCTTCTGCTGCGCAGAAAAGGTGTTGGTGTTATTTTATATGCATACGCATTGTCCGTAGAGTGTCCGTAGCAGTATGAATTAATGCTGCTGACGGACACGGACACGGACAAATGTTACGGACAACCTTCCGGACACGGACAACTACGGATAGTTCCGCACTTCTATGAACTAGGCTTTAAGCTTACTGTAATTGTTTTTGTCTGAGGTTGACGAGCCTTGGGAAGTAAGATTTTTGAAAATAAAAAAATTAGTGAACCTTAATTTTTTACCTAGGTAGCAGCCCCCTCAACATGGCTTTGAGTAAATTACCTACCAAAACTGCTTCACAGTTACGAACTGTCCTATGTGTATTCAATAATAATGTTGTGATAATGGCGTAATCAGTGTTTTTTTGCGTCAAAAACTGCGAAACGCCGCACTTTTTTTCTGAAATTTCGCACTTTTTTTGGCCATGTGCGTCCCGTGACGCACTTTTTTTCGGCTGAGGCTGAAAGATGTCACAGCTGATTTGGCCAAAAAGTGCCGAAAATAGCATTTTCACCGCGAAAATTGAAATTGAAAAATTTTCCTAAATTGCGTCAAAACTATCAAATTTGTAAAATTTTCTGATGTGTCTAACGTTTCAAGCTTGATCTAAACAGCTACAACTGGTTTCAATGACAGTTTACAACCTATTATGAAAAGATTATGATTAGAAAAAATCGTGTCGAAGCATGCCACACCCAGCAACAGCAAGTTTCTTAAAAGCATCAATTCATGCCAATAGGTATTTAGATGGTTGCTGCGCCAGTATCAAATTTTGGAATAGGAGAATTCTATTATATATATGTGTTAATAGTTCAGGTTCCTGCCAACCTAATTTGGCGTATTGATGCCGTCTCCAGGGGAATTGAGTTAAGTCTCAAAACACCACATACTTGGCTTATGGGGGCTGCCGCCCCCAGACCCCTGCAACTACTGCAGTTCCCGTTTTGTATATACTTTTTCAAGCAAAATTGCATTTTTCGAAATTTTGCCCGAAATTTTTTTCGAGGTATATACGCCACTGCTTAAAGGTAGAAAATATGAAAATTTTTTCAGAAAATTTTTTTAAACCCCAAATTTGTAATTGAGGCCGGCCAGTGCCATAATAAAGTGATTTTCACCTAAAACATGCGCTTAGATAGCATTATAACTTTTTTCAAAATGACGCAAAAAATTTGGGCATGTGCTTCAGACGACGCAAAATTTTTGACGAAAAAAATGGGGCGTAATAATGTTTTATTAACATTTAAATATAAAATCTAACTAAATTAAGTAACAAAAGTAAGTCTGCGAAAAAAAATTGATTTTGCGAAAAAAATTTCAAGCTTTTCGCAAAATTGCGAAAATTTGCCAGCGAAAAAAAACCCAGCTCTAACCGATCCCCAAAGCCCAAAATCGATAGCACAGTCTTAGTCAATTTTTTAGCCCGTCTTTGTAATTGGCCACTAAATTTTTGCATTGGCCACTAAAATTTTACGTGTAGTGGCCAGCTGGCCACCAAGAAAAAACTGAAAAAATAAACCCTGACCGGAACTGTTTCATTCTGTACGAGATTCGCTCATGTACTGTACTTATGGACATACATACATACAGGTGACGATTTTGACTATTTTTAAGCACGTTTTCACATCAATTTTTAAACGGGAACTAAGGACATCTTATTTTTTCTAACTATAATATCTTGGACTCTGTTAGTTTCTCTTACGTCAACGTATATATAGCACTAGTTTTAACTTGTAGACTAATGTTGGTGAGCCATAGCGTATAGCGTACGAAGCCAAGTAATCATTGTGCTAGTGACGTTATTTGATTATATTTGAGAATGAGCAGTGGCGTGGTGGTGTCGCGTCGGAGCGGTGGGGACATCCATGGGCGGATTCGATCCCACGGGGGTCGCCAGGGCGGCGGGGGGAACAATGGCAGCGGGTCCAGCAGTTCGGAGTCGGCAGCCTTGGGAGATGCCCGCAGCAGGTCGCCTAGACGGCTGGCTGGGCCGATGCCCGGCAGTGTCACCTGACCCAGATTTAGTAGCCCAATATTCATTCAATTATAATTAATAATATCCATTAATTAATTATTGGTTATCATCAGCGCCAGTGTATGATTAGTATGGTGATGGTGGGATCACAATCTGCTGCTACGATGCTATTGGTGTGGATGCTAGAAGATGTGTTTATTAAACAGCACAGACGCTTTTAGCCCCCGAAGACAGAAGTAATTGCGCTGCGACCTGGGAACGATCAACAAGTGTCACTGGGAGTGTTTGTAATGACTGCTGCAGTGCTGCGTATTATTATACTATGAAGATTCAGATGTACTATAGGTATATATGGGTGTTTGATTGAAGTTTCAGAGGGCTGTATTCTTCACTGCAATAGCATTAGTGTGGATAGATGAAATTACTCCCAAAGATTTCCTAAAAATGGATAAGACATTAGCTAAAGTCCGACAAAAAATAGTTACATCACATGAGAAAACGAAACATGTGATTTGGTTATGAAAAGAATAGATTTTTAGTTTTTTTTACTATCAAGCGTACAGCAAGTAGTCGCAGTCGCAGAAGTCATTCCACTAAAATAAGTAAGTGGCATAGCTGATGTATATTCAGTTGAATTCATGCATGTAATTGTTCCTGAGTTGACGCGAAAGCTGATGTAAGGAAAACCATTATTTTCCGTTGTTAAGTAACCGTACGGATGGATTCACCAAACGTCACGCCACTAAAATCGGTTGTGGCCTGATTTGTTTGTAGTATTCTGCTGGCTGAACGGACATGCGGATTAGGTTTGAATGGACCCTATTCCTGCTACGCTGAACAATAAAGCCCCGTAGTCATGTGTGTACATTGGAGACGTGGTGTTTTTGATTATTGTTGCGAGCTGCGGTATTATAGTAGATTTGGAATAACGACTCAATAGATAACATTACTGCGCGGATCCATGATTTTGTGTCGAGAATGAAATTTGACTTGATGATTTCAGTTTGAACAATTGTCTTAATCTTCAAGAAAACTTGTTGGAAAGTTGAAGCTTTTCTGCTGTTGTTTTTTTTTCAAAAAAGATGACTTGATCAACCTTGGAATTTCTATTACAGGTGAAAAGTACGTGTTGAAGATAGGTCAGGCTTTGTGGACTGAATTTTGTCTCGGCCTTAGGTTGAGTCGTGACTAGCTAAGTTAAGTTGTGGTCACTTCAATTTGGAGATTGGTTTCGGTTTAGTAGTGTTCCGTGTCTGCGTGTTCTAACAGTGGTTGGTTCCCAGCTCTTTCGTTTATTTTACTGACCATGCTGTCCTGTATTAAATGTACATGTTTTTTCTGAAAGTTTCAAACTATTTTGTCTGTGATAAGCAGAAGTAAAAGTTCAAAACCCTTGTTGGTGTGCTTGAAGTAGCAGAAGCTAGGATAGGCAAGAGTATATAAGTGTACGACTTATATATGGTCAGGGCCAACTGGATGCACTGAGTTCAGTTGATAGAGAAATGTGGGAAACGCAAATGTGAGTGAGCACTCAAAAGAAACTATTGGGCACGCAAACAGTGCTTTTGTGCAAGCACAATAACGCTTTGCTGTGTCGATCACGTGTTCGTATTTGTTGTTCACCTCCCGCCTTAAGGATTTAGGGTTATAAAAACCCTCCTCACCCAACATCCGTGGGCGAGCCAGTATTACCAGCTGAAAACGAGCGTACACTGACCGATCTTGGTCTGGTCAGTTTTATACCTACCGAAGTTTCACAGTTCCGTTTCTGGCATGTCCAATTGTGAATTATTCTTGTGTGATATTTTCAGCCACGAAATGATAAATTCACAGGTTTTTGTCAATTGTTTTTTGTTTCCAAATAGTCTGTTGAATGTGTGTGTGAGTGCGTGCCGAAATATCTCATTCGCATGGAACAGTTGTACAGACAGTCGACCAGAATATGCTGTATGGATTTTTCATGGCCACAAGTGCACAAGTCGGTATATACTACTGACTGAGTGTTGGCTGGACTTGAATAGCGTTGGCTCCTTGTCATAGATCAGGGGGTCGTTTCAGAAACTTCACATAAGTCTTATGGGTCCCATAAAGTCTTACATATCGTTATAGGTGTTTCAGAAGCTTGACATAACTTCTGGATCACCTCATGTTCTATCATAAATTTATGTTTTCCACCTAAATTTATGGGTAGCCTGATAATTACTACATAAATTTATGTAAAGACTTCAGGCTACTCATAAAATGCTAAATGTGGGTGCCGAGTTTTCTCATAAATTTAGGAGAACGTGAGGGCACCCATAACTCACCTTTGAGCTAAATAATTGGTACAAACCTCAAAAAAGCATGAAAACTGGTTCTCTGGGTAGAGCATAAAGTGGCATAGTTTAGGGAATGTATTTTTTAAAACTTTATTGAACTTTTCTGAAAAATCTGATAAAACGACAGCAGCAGGTATGGCGGTAACTGTTATGCGCTTGAATAATTAAATCCACTAACGAACCTATTCATTACTTTTTAAATTGAGATTTTAAACGAGCGCACCCTCAGTACGAAAATCAAAGCTGTGATCGTGCTGCTAGACATCTAATTGTGCGAGCGCGTGTGCGTGCGCATTCCATGCGGTTTTCAGCGAGAGCATATAATTTTATGTGAGAACTTTATGGGAGAACTTATGGGAAGGTTATGTGAAGACTTCTGAAACACTTTATGTACCACTCGTAACCTTCTCATAAGTTCTCCCATAAATTCAATTTATGTAATACTTTATGTAAAGACTTATGTAAAGTTTCTGAAACTACCCCCAGGGCCCGATTTATCGAAGCAAAATGTTCGTCGTTGAAAATTTTGGATTGATCGAAACATTTTCAACGACGAACATAATACTGTTATTTAGCTAGGTTAATAGTTAAATGCTAAATTATTTAGCTAGCGGATTTTTGCTAGTTAATAGTTAATAGCTAATAGTTAAATTCTTCTAGTTTAATTAATAGTTAAGTTAAAATCCCTCAGGAATAAAACTAGAATTTTAACTAGGCAATATAACTAGATTTTAACTAGCTAGCCAAATATCCTGAGAATCCTACAATGCGGAAAATTTGCATATTTTTATCGTCTATTTGCTAGTATGTAGACGCGGTTTGTTATAGTATTGTGACTATTGGTAGTGATTTCGTATTCTTTGAAATTTGTACGATTTGGAATTAACTAGAGGGTATTTTAAGGGTCGATTTTTCCTTTGGTACAGATATTTGACAACGGTCAAATAGACGATCTAAACGGCAGTACAGCTGTTCGGTACTATACCAGCCATTTGCCCGTTTGCCCTTCAGTCGCATGTCACCCGAATTAAAAAGCAGCGCCATTTCAGTCGAATATTAAAACTTGAATCGCACTTTTGTTCGTATGTCCGCATATGTAGTTATGTATCCGTAGTACGCTCCAATGCCCGATTGCCGTAAAAACCATGAATGGAAACAAACGGACGAGGCGGGCTTTGTCTGTGTGCTCTTATGTTTTTGTTTGTCAGTATGCCCTAATTAAGTATAAATCGACCTTAAGAG
Organism: Trissonchulus sp. WLG1_4; assembly: GCA_030248245.1. Taxonomy (NCBI): domain Eukaryota; kingdom Metazoa; phylum Nematoda; class Enoplea; order Enoplida; family Ironidae; genus Trissonchulus; species Trissonchulus sp. WLG1_4. The sequence continues at coordinate 84,725 of JASANF010009464.1, forward strand.
CGCTAGTTATTAGAAAATACACAACATTCTTTGTTTGGGAGGTTTTAGTTAGATATGGGAGTTTAGACTTATAGGCTAGCAAAGAGCCACCAACTTACAGCCCCAACAGGTTATTCTATGATTCAGAACTGTGTCACTGAATTATGTACTACCAGCATAAACTCGGTGGTATTTTGATTTTAGGGGGGTACCCCCCTCGTTTCAGCACACCATCAGCTCACCACAGAGTTCATGCTGGTGGTCTGCTGAAACGAGGGAGTACCCTCCTGAAATCATGGTATGTATTCATTCGAGGGGGGTTACCCCCCTTGAAATCAAGGCGTAAAAGGGCGATTTCGGACGGAGCATCATAACGGCCGATTAACTAGACTAGAGAAGAGTGTTATACTATGTATTATGTATTTTTGCTCAAACCCATTGGTCAAAAATATTCTAACGGAGTGCACTAATGTTCGCTACTCTTCAGCTATACTTGAGCTACTGTTCAGCTATTCTTGAGCTGGTACTCTTCAGCTAATCCTGAACTATTCCTCAACTTCGAGAATAACAATTCTCGAGCTTGAAATGTTGGTGCAATGAAAATTTATTTTATTCATAAGCTATGTATTCTCAAACTACATACCTATTCGTTTTTTAGCTATTCTATTTTGATCTAGTGCAAAAATGCTAAAAAACAGCACGGCAGAAATTGAATTAGCGATCAGCTAAATCCACACTTTAGACCGGTTTTGCAACTGCAACTGAGACAATAGAGTTAGTTATTGCTTGTTTGTTGATTTTTGAACAGCACAAACATATTACGTTATAACCCTTTCATGAGCACTGGAAACTTTGGGCAGCTCACGTGATGAATGAATGCCAAATCTTGGGCTACAAATTGCTTATAATTCGTTCTTTTTTTAAAAAGTCTGGTGTTTCTTTTTGTCTTAGGGTATTTTGGTCAGTCTTTAGTCAAGTTATTATTTCCTGTATGACTTTTGAAATCATTCTGTTTGCGAAGTACTAGCAGTGGCTGCAATAGTGCAACAGTCCTCAATTGTTGAAGCGTTGGTTTACATTGAAATACCATATCCTAGTTAAATACCTAGTTATATTAATTTTTCTACTAGTTAATAGTTATATTAAATGAAAGTAAATAGTTTTATGTTAAAAAAAGTTTGCCGCTAGTTAAAAGCTAATAGTTTTATTAAAAATTTTAACCGCTAGTTAATAGTTTATAGTTAAGTTAAAATAAAATCGGCTAGCTAAATAACAGTAGAACATAACACGTAATTATAGGACAAATGTTCGTCGTTGAAAAACAAATGTTCGTCGTTGAAAAATTTTCAACGGCGAACATTTCAACGGATGTCTTGAGCTCCGTTGAAATGTTCGTCGTTGAAAATTTTTTCAACGACGAACAATTTCAACGACGAACATTTGTTTTTCAACGACGAACATTTGTTTTTTCAACGACGAACATTTGTTTTTCAACGACGAACATTTGTTTTTTCAACGACGAACATTTGTTTTTCAACGTCGAACATTTGTTTTTCAACGACGAACATTTGCTTTTTCAACGACGAACATTTGCTTTTTCAACGACGAACATTTGTTTTTCAACGACGAACATATGCTTTTTCAACGACGAACATTTTCAACGACGAACATTTGATGTTTCGATAAATCGGGCCCAGATTGTTTGTAGTAGGGCTGGGCACGGTTACACGGTACGAACCGTGTACACGCTAAGCTTAGCGTGTACACGGTTAGGGGTCACTATCCGCGGTTACTTAGCGGTTACAGCGTGTACACGTTAAGACACAGTAACCGCGGATACTGTAACCGTTTACTCTAAACGGATAGTGTAACCGGTTACTCTAAACGCATAGTGTATAACCGGTTACTCTAAACGGATAGTGTAAACGGTTACTCTAAACGGATAGTGTAACCGGTTACACTATCCGTTTTCCAATTTCGTGTACCCGTTAGGAACAAGCAACCGTTTGCTGCAAAAGAAAAACAGGATGAATTTTACAGTAGTTTGTCATATTTGACAAAAAACCTGTTGCGAGCTCATATTCTATTCCAGCTTGGGCAAAAACTTTCACCAAACTGCTAAATTCTATTGGAAACATCATTTGAAGAAAATTAAGGCACTGTAGCCAAAAAACAGATGAAGCCAACCAACTTTGCTTGAGCAAAAAACTGGATTTGATTCATACTCAAATCAAACAGGTTGAAACTGTCAAACCTTGCTCTGAGTTAGTGAGTTTTCCTGCGGCACCATTTTGTAAATTTTCTTGTGTCTTCTGCATTTTCATGGAAGCACAGTTAGAAAGTTGACTAACATATGCTACCTTTCTCTCACCACTCACCAGCTTGCTCGCTCATATGCTGCACACGGTAAAATATACATTTTGTGCAAAAAATATTCTGCAAAATATGTTAGTTAAAAAACCCTTCATTTTCATACTGCAACAAAATGCCACAAAATAATGCCATTGTTACAAAATAACACAAACTGTAAACCCTTTGCTTGGTGATACCGTCATTTTTCAGTAAATGCCACAATGCCATTTTTGAACCTGAAGCTTCACAGTACAATAGTATCCCAATACATAAGAAACCGGGATCAAAATTTTGTACTATGTAGCTAAAACGGAAACTTTGTCAACGCCCCTTAGTGAGCATTGTATGCATTTCTAACTATTAAGAATATAGCTTCAGCAAACCCCGAAGCAGTTCCAAATAGGAATAGCTACTTGGGTTGAGCAAAGAGCTGGATTTGATTCATACCTGAATCATACTTGTTAAATCCATGAAACTTGTGACACAGTTTTTCTCCGGAAACAATTTGTAGAGTTCACTTGGAGACTGGTGGAGCAATTAGATTTGTACACATATGGGATAAAGAGCTGGATTTGACTTTTACCCGAACTATATTGGTTTGCAGATAGCACACGATTAACTAATGAACAGACTCAATTCTCAAACACACTCATGTGCACGTACATCCGCACTATCACTGTGATAAAGCACACACAAACACGCGCACATCCCTCGCCAAGCGTTACAGTGCCACTTCACACATTATTCTACAGATAGAAGCCTGCTTGCGGTGCAAGGCAGCCACTAGCATTGTTAATTAGACACACACGCACACACAACTGTGGTTATTTTTATCACACAGCCTTACGTTTTGTACTTGGGTCATCTTAAGACCTGTTGCGGTGTGCCGCAACAGGAAAAATGTTCGCTTGGCTGCTGGATTTATGCAAATTAGCCTACAATCGTGCGCAAGCGATTTGCCTGTGTGTTATTTCATATACGCATTTATGTGCAAGCTATATTCTTCGAAATATATAAAGGCATTTATACTGACATCTCAGCATTGTCCCAGTAGCTCATATTATGGTAGCTTGCTGGTCTGCAGATCTAGAGATGGGTGGTTCGCATCTTCCCTTGATCATTCCTCCCCCCCTCTGCTTCTTGACGTTTAGTAACCGTGTAACCGTTTAGTAACCGTGTAACCGTTTAGTAACCGTCTAACCGGTTAGTAATCGTGTAACCGTTTAGTAACTGTGTAACCGTTAGTAACCGTGTAACCGTTTACACGGTTAGTATCCGTGTAAACGGCTACACGGATACTTAGCGTGTAAACGGTTACACGGATAATTAGCGTGTACACGCGGATAATTGCAGTAACCGTCAGTTAGCGTGTACACGCGGTTACTAGCCTTCGAAACTAACCGTGTACACGGATAGTGATTCTGTACCCGTGCCCAGCCCTAGTTTGTAGTGAAGCAGGTAGAGAACTAGAGAGCCAGTTGCCTCTTCTGTTACAGGTCATGGACGAAATTTGTAGTACTTTCTCTCCACTCACATTCTAACTCTAACATTCTCCATTTTTTCGAGACCTTCAAATTTGAATTGAAACGGAGAAAATGGATTCTGCTAAACGCAATTTTTGGAAGCTCTCTGTTTTAGTTCTCCTTAATCTTTGATTTTGTTTTCAGTACATACGGCTAAAGGAAGATCCTTTCAGCCAGGCATCACTCCAAAAGTGTCTCTGCTGGGTCTTGTTTGGTCGCGCACGTGCGCATCGAAAGATTCGACTGATATGCAAATTAGTTTGCATGTGCGCATGCGTCATCTTGTCACTTCTTGCTTGTTCACGCGCGTGGATTCGCGCACAATTTAGTTTTGATAAACTTGCAAACGTGATAACTAGCGTACGTGTGCACTGGGGTTGTTTCAAATTGCCCCAAATTCACAGGCTGCAGCTGTGTCCAGTGCTCTTTTAGGTTTAGTGAGGTGCTCTCAGCTTTCACAAGCTTAGTATTTGAGCTAACTTTTTTCTATCTTGTCGGGCTTTGGTTTTCAGCTGCACACTTACAAAAAACAATATGGTGCACTTAGAAATTTGATCGTGCCGTGCCGTTACAATTTCTTATTGAAGGACGGTTCTACAATGTCTCTATGCAACATTGTAACTCTAGCAATGACAAAAAACCGCGTATTTAAGTCGAGTTTAACCACTCCGTCTGTTTACGTAAGTACCGTAGGTGCGTGCGCGGTGCGTGTAATTCCGCGCATTTTTGTCTTTTGTAGATGAACAGTTACAGTTATAATAATATACTTCTTAAAAATGCCTCAGCATTTACGCAAAAAATTGAAAAATAATTGAAAATATTTGAAACATTGAAATTGAATTGAAAATATTTCGAGAATTGATAATTTTATTGAAATTTAACCCTTTAGGCTCGATTCATACTTCTACACGGACATTAGGACATACGGGCACACGGACGGACGGACATACGAACAAAACGAACGGCAGAACGGCCGTTTGATTTATACTTTCGTCCGTTCAGCCGTATGCCCGTTTGCCCTTCAGCCGTATGTCCGTTCATCCGTACTAAACGACATAATTTCACTTTGTCCGTATGTCCGGCAAAGTTAAATTCAGTTCAACTCAGCCCGAAATTGTAGGGCATACGGACAAACGGACATTCGGCTCAAAAGTATGAATCGCTCTTCTGTCCGTATGCCCGTCTGTCCGTATGCCCGTACATCCGTATGTCCGTACGTCCCAATGTCCGCTTGCCCTAAAAAGTATGAATTGAAAAAACGGACGAAACTCGCTTTGTCCGTGTGCCCTATGTCCGTTTGTCCGTATGCCCTATTGAAGTATGAATCGACCCTTAGTTTCCAGAGCTGCCATTTGGCACATCACGTGAAGAATACCCAATCGGGGGCCATAAAACTTGACTTGTTCATTCTATTCAGCTGAACTGCAAATTGTTTTTTCAGAAAGTGTAGATCTTTATATTTAGTGGCCAAATTTTGAACCAAGGGCTCGTTTCAGAAGCTTTCATAAGTCTTATGGGTCCCCTAAAGTCTTACATATCGTTATAGGTGTTTCAGAAGCTTTACATAACTTCTGGATCACCTCAAGTTCTCTCATAAATTTATGTTTTCCATCTAAATTTATGGGTAGCCTGATAATTACTACATAAATTTATGTAAAGACTGCTGGCTACTCATAAAATGCTAAATGTGGGTGCCGAGTTTTCTCATAAATTCAGGAGAACGTGAGGGCACTGAGATTTTAAACGAAAATCTCAGTACGAAAATCAAAGCTGCGATCGTGCTGCTGGGCATCTAATTGTGCGAGCGCGTGTGCGTGCACATTCCCTGCGGTTTTCAGCGAGAGCATATAATTTCATGTGAGAACTTTATGGGAGAACTTATGGGAAGGTTATGTGAAGACTTCTGAAACACTTTATGTGCCACTCGTAACCTTCTCATAAGTTCTCCCATAAATTCAATTTATGTAAGACTTTATGTAAAGACTTATGTAAAGCTTCTGAAACTACCCCCAACTGCCACACAACAAAGCCTATGCTTCCCTAAGGGCCGGTTCCCACTGGGCAGAAATAAGAAATAACAAAATCGAAATAAGAAATAAGAGCTTATTTCGGAAATAAAGGGGCATTCCCACTGAGAAATAAGAAATAAGAAAGTCGAAATAAGCTATTATTATTTCAGAAATGGCGAACCTTATTTCTGAAATAAGAAGTTAAATTTATTTTAACTTAAGAAATAAGAAATAAGACATTAGCCAATCAGAAGCATTTGCTAGAGCGCGAAAACCTAAGTCACGCCTTCTTTTTAGCTGATTGGCTAATTCGAAAATGCGCCGCACGTACGTCAAAATTTGGAATACGGTAGCACTATTTCGTATTTTGGGGAAAAAATATTTTTTTATAAAAAAAAAAAAATTACTTTTTTCTTTTTTTTATTTATAAATTAAAAAAAAAATAACATATAATAATATTTCTTACATAAAAAAAAATCCCCCCCCCCCCCCAACAAAAAAAAAAAAATAAAATTCCTCTATTTTTCCTTTAATAAAAAAACCAAACAAACTCCAAAAATAAAATCTTTTCTTACTTTTTCTTCTTTTTTTTTTTATTTATATACCCCTCTTTTTTTTTCTTTTTTTTTTCTTCTTATTTCTTATTTCTTTTTTTTCTCTCTCTTATTTCTCTTTCCCCTCTCTCTTTTTGCCCACAACAGCAACAAAAATTTCTTTTATACATAAAATTTCCTTCCCTCCCCATATCTCTCCACCCCCAGCCAACCTCAAAAAACAACAACCCCTACCGTTATTTTAATAATGGAATTTATTTTTAATATTAATATTAATATAAATACAATTCGTAAAATATTTTTAATTTAATATTAATATAAATAAAGTTTGCAATTTATTTTTAATTTAATATTAATATAAATGCGATTCCTGAAATATTTTTAATTTAATATTAATATAAATAAAATTCTCAATTTATTTTTAATTTAATATTAATATAAATACGAAAATTTTCGATTTTTAATATTAATATTAATTTTAATATTAATATTTCCAAAATTATTGGTTTTAGCTAGTGCAAAAAACACAGACATTGCAAGCAAATGCAATAATTTGCACCCTCGTCATAAACAGTATACTTAGGTGACGCTATAACGTTCTCGAGGCACTCTCTTCACCTTTACGATTCAACCTTCCTTAATCCCCTTTTGTCGCTCAACACTATCACAGTTCCACCACATTTCCTGTTTCACTTTACTTGGTTCCTGCGTTGTTGTCGTTCTGTCATTATTATTTGTCCTTGTCCGAGGGTAAGATTTGGCACCCCACGTAATAAATACTCAATCTGGTCCATAAAACTTGGCTAGTTTACACTAGTCAACTATCTAAAAATCACAGGGTTCTTCCTGGAAGTTCACTTCTTTGTGTTACGTATCCCAGTACTGGACCAACTGCCACATATGGATAGCTCGTTAGGGCAACGACATCGACAAGGTTAGTCACTCATGCACACACTCTAACGAAACTCAAAAGCAAGGAACATTGATCCACAAAGTTGCAGGGGTCTGGGGGCAGTAGCCACCAGAAAAAAAGTTGAGGAAATTTTTGATTTTTACGCCAAATTTGTCAATTGGAGACCGGACCATAAAAACCATTGCGGGTGTTAGGGATAATAGTGTCCCCCCTAAAATTTGTCCACCCGGACACCTTTATATGTGGTCCCCCGCCCGGACACTTTTATCCAGATAAATGTGTCCGGGGGGCCACTATTATCCGGATAAAAGTGTCCGGGAGGGGGGACACATTTATCCAAGAGGGGACACTTTTATCCATATAAAAGTATCCGGCGGGCAATTTCATCTAGACAAAAGTGTCCGGGGCGACACTTTTATCTAGATGAAAGTGTCCGGGGGACAAATTTTTGGGGGGACACTTTTATCCGTGACAGGGGGAGGGGAACCCTTGTGTAATATTTCAGACGAAAAAATTTTTTTTTTTGGGGGGGGGGCGGTGAATCCCCCCATTTCCCCACCACCCCTGGCTACGCCCCTGGAGAGCCCTACATTTACGGCACAAAAGAATCCTAGGGTTTATTCCTTTACCGGATTAAAGGGTTAATTTTAATCGGACTAAACAGTTTAAGAAGTATGCTGAAAAATGCCATTCCAAAACCTCCAAATTAAATGTACTTAAATTTTATCACGCTGTTTTTTAGTCGGACTAAACGGATTTAACTATGCACGCTACTGTTAAGCGGGTATGTTAATTTAGTCCAGTGGTAGTTTTGGAATCGGGTCAGACTAAAATTAAACTGCTGACTTATTTTAACTCGTTCAGTCCATTTAACCCGATTTGCCATTCCTAAACCTCGGACTAAAATAAGTCCAGTCCGTTTGATCCGGTAAAGGAATAGGCCCTTAGTGAACAGTAAAACACCAGGGGATGCAGTGGGGGTGTCAGTAGGGAAGTTCAAGGGGGATGAGATTTAAACAGTTAATTTTAAAGTTAAAAAAGGATGAAGTTAAAACTATTATTCTGAAATTTTTATGGGCCGTTTTAGTCCATGCTGTCAAATGTGACCACCTTCACGCAATCGGTGTTCTTGATGTTTTACTATAATTCAGAAAATTTCAAAACTTTTTGCTTTCGCTCAGGCATATGTACCTCACCCTATAGTATTAAGTATTAACAGAGCAACCGTGCACCTGCCATACTTGAAGGGCGAAGGCTAGTAATAAACTACAACATTGACTGTATCTGACTGTAGAAGGCTGGGCTGACGGCTGACGTCGCAGTCGAAAATTTTAATGCGGCCACAAAGAAAAACTACTTCTGCGATAAAAAAGTCACATGTGTAAATTGCTGAGTGAAGCGCAGTTTTTGTTATGTGGCAGTGGGTCCAAAATTTGGCCGCTAAACACAAAGATCTACACTTCCTGAAAAAAAATTCAGTTGACTAAAATAAACATGTCAGTTTTCAAGTACTGTAGTCCCGAATTGGCAGTTCATCACGTGGTTTGTTAACTGGCTCCTCTGCGGACGGCGGGTTAAGAGGGTCGGGCTACCCAAGTCAAAAATCAAAGTTCTCCAATTTTGCTTATTTTCACATATTTTACTCCCCTAAGGCACCCCAACCTCAGATAAGAACAATTAAGAACATTTTTGGTTCATTGCGTTTGTCAGTGTGTTTACATAGGCAAAAGTGCGCAAAAAAGCCTAATTATAGCCCTTAGTTGGACAGTTTTAACACAAACCTCATCAAGCCAATCAGGCAGAAAGTATGCGCAAAATCGTATGATCCGGATTTTTATATGCATTTTCAATTCTAAAATCGAGGCCAAAATGTGAAAAAACGCCGTTTTTTGCGCCCGCCCTATTTGAGTGATTTTGCATTTGGCATCACTGCTCAGGCCATAGACAAAAATTTAAATAAATGGATCATAGAGGTTGAGACATGACATTGGGCTATCGAATCATGCAAAAATCAACATCGTCAGTATTGACAAAAATTTCGTGTGAAGGGACGCTTTGCAACCACAAAAACTGTTTTGCGCCTATGCTTTACACGTAAAATTGATTTTTTGGAAGCCCCAAGCAAAAAATTGGCAAAAGCATTGGTTCCAGTTTGTTACATCTGCGATGCGCCTTCCCTTGGGCTACATTGTGTACAAATTTGAAGCGAATCGGAGAACCTAAAATTTTCACTTTTACAGGTAGCTCCCCCCCCCCCTTAATCCGGCAAAGGAATGGGCCCCTTAATAATAGCCATGCCAATGTGACTTCACAGACAAGTTTCGGGTTGAAAAGCGAACACACGAGCTACGCTGTATTTAAATTAATATTAAAATTGTATAAAATGCATTTTTAATATTAATATAAATGCAGCGTGTCAGTTTCTGCATAGGCATATACTTGTCTTGTATATGCCCAGCCGTTATTAAAAAGAATATTAAAAATAAAGTGCTTTTTAATATTAATACGGCCAATTTATTTTTAATTTAATATTAATATAAATACAATTGTTAAAATATTTTTAATTTAATATTAATATAAATAAAATTCTCAATTTATTTTTAATTTAATATTAATATAAATACTGTTCCTGAAATATTTTTAATTTAATATTAATATAAATAAAATTCTCAAATTATTTTTAATTTAATATTAATAAAAATATTAATATTAAAAGTATTTTAAATACAGACTTTTAATATTAATATTAATTATTAAAATAACGGTAATATGGGCAAATTATAGGTTCTTTATAATCAGTTACACTTTAGTTATAGCAAAAAAAGTAGTGTTTTTGGCATTTTTTGGCTATTTTTACAATATTTCGTAATTTTTAAATAACTTTTTCTCAAAAACAGTATTGATTTTCACTAAATTAAAAAAAAGGAATCTAGATATTTTACTTAAGATCAGTTTGGAACGTTAAAACGAAAATTTAATTGCAACTGTTTTCAGGAAATTGACACTTTCTGAATTTAACTCCGATTTTCACTTTAAAATGCTGTGATGTAAAATTTAAGCTATGCATATCTTCAAAACTAGGCACCAAACTAGATAAAGTTGTACTATAGTGTTGTGTCAAAACTCATGTTACCAACTGCTATATAACCAGGGTTATAAGCTCTGAAGTGTATCACCCCCATTTTTGAGAAAAAACGCTCGAAAATACGTGACAAGACGTCACGTTTTATATTCGTTTTACCTAGCTTCCGTGTTGTCGTTTGAATGTATTAGCGGTCATATTGGAAGACAATAAGTTATTTTAGACTATGGTGGTGGAATTTATTGCCATGGTTGCCATGGCAACGCATGCGAGTTCATTTACTAAAAGATGCGTCATGTACTCGAAAGTGTCAATTTGCTGATTATGTGTGCAGTCTATATTCATAATATTTAACCAAAATGAAGAAAACTAAAATATCTAGATTCCTTTTTTTGCAATTAATGATAGGCATTGTACTTTTTGTTTTCTGAAGCCATAAAGTTTTACGAAATTCAAAAAAGTTCTGTTTTGAATATTAGATTTAAAGTACTGAAGCAATTTGAAAACTTATCCAAATGAAACTATGCATGTATTGAGACACCTACCAGCGAATTTAGACTAAATCGGAATTAAACTTCATCAAGTCATATTCTTTACATAATCAAACATAGCGCAAAAACATGAAAAAAAGCAAAATTTGAGATTTTTCACAGCGTCTTTTGGATAAACTGTCAAAATTGTCAACAAAACAAATACATGAGCTTACGTTACCATTTTTGGTCATTAAAATGCAAAAAACCGCTAATAAATAGCTTCTAAGACAACCGAGTAACAGCTCATCAAAAAAAGCTGCACATACGAAACTACCACCTTAAGTGATAACTGATACTTTTTTTATTTTAGTCATCAATTAAAGTTAACTGATAATTTTTTTGTTACCGCCCTCACAGCTGCGGTGTCGCTCGGAAACGACTCAAGCTGTCCTCAGCCTGAGAAGGCCAAGAGGATTACCCGTGGCTTACCAGCAGGCGTTGCTTCTTTAACATATTATGTGTATATGTGTATGTTCGCCTGGCTGTGGGGGGCCACCAATTAATCCGAGGTTCACGCGGGAGGAGCAGGAGGCCTGGTTTTACTGGCGATCCCGTGTCGCCTACCCCAGTCACAAGATTCCGATGTCCCATTATACTAGGACAGGTTACGTTCCTATTGTTATCCCCCTTTTTATGTTTCTGATTAGGCTTGGCTGATTGTTGCATGAGTGTGAGCTTGGGCTATCTTGTGACTGGGGCTCTCCTTGCAAGCCTTTTGGCCTTGGCGCAAGCAACTGAACTCAGGGGAATCCCAAACGTTTTGTGTTTATGTAGCATTCTTTTATATAATAAAGTATTCAAAACTTACTCGAAAATCACGACAGTGTCTTCTTTTGTCGTAGTCTCAGTTTTCACCGTTTGTTTAGTTCTTAAGGAAGTGCCGGATATCATTTTGGGTTGTACCGAATCAAGTTTGAGCTAAGCATAAACTCTCAGAATGTGTCAATTATTTTATCAATAATATTACTTATACTAGTCTAGTATAAGTAATTCTTTAAAATGTTAGTGGCGGCCATCGGCTCATTGAAGGTCCTCTGTGGTTAATGAAAATTTCAGTTGAAAATGATTAATGAAGTTAGGACAGCAAATTAATAGAAGGGAAGTGAAGTTTAGCTGAGAATCTTTGTAGTGGAGTAGTTTTTTTTGCACACAAGAAAACTTTATATACATATATAGTATATACATATTATGCAGATATGCAGAACTTACATACATTTTATCACGTAGACGTAAACGCGGAAGAGACATTGGACATGTAAAAGACACTAATATCTAGAACTTACTTTCTAGGCATGTGAAAGCAGAAGTGACATAAAGTTTAAATTTTTGTGATTTATCTTAGTCTATGAGGACGGTACAGTAAAATAGTGTGAGACACACATATATATATATATATATATATATATATATATATATATATATATATATATATATATATATATATATATATATATATAT